>ML854248.1:10424-30506 GCA_009831015.1 Picea engelmannii
TTGAACTCTTCTAAAAATTATGGCGTTGATTATATACCTAGCACTAATAATAAGTATCACTTCGTATAAATGGTGATGAAGCATGAAGGAGGTCAAGTTGTAATTGAGGAGGTGTTGGAAGTTGTCCCAACCCTTTTTGAAGCATCGTTATTATAGAAAACTTGTCGCAACATCCGTCAAATGCAACATATTTATAGATTTTGTAACGTTGCAATTTTGATGTAAAAAAGTCCTAAGTGATCGTTGGTATTTTGACTTGGTGAACATACTAAGGTGACCATTGGAGGGGAAAACCTAGTTTCCAAAACGTCGCAATTGCGACATACATTTTCACAAACGTGGCAAGAGAGACATTCCAGTGGAAAACGTGGCAAGAGCGACGTTAATGTGGCAAGACCGACGTTAACATGGCAAGAGAGACATACATCTTCACAAACGTGGCAAGAGAGAGACGTTCCAATAGAAAACGTGGCAAGAGAGACGTTCCAGTGGAAAACGTGGCAAGAACGACGTTAACGTGGCAAGACCGACGTTAACGTGGCAAGAGAGACGTCAACGTGGCAAGAGCGACGTTATCGGGCAACATGATTTTTTTTTTATATAAATTTCCTCTATTTTGCGACAATATGGACAATTTTGTCCATAACGCCTCAAATAAAAAGTCGGAATTTTTACAATATGTACTAGTGCTTGAGTCGTATTGGTATAGGGTTTTATCATACATGAATCGTATAATAATAAAATAATCATCGATTCTGTTATCAGTGTTCTACGCTGAATATTGTTATGTTTTAATTAATTTTAATATACATTTCATAGCGTTCCTTGTTAAGAGATTATGTTGCTAAAATAACATTATATATATACACACGTAGGATGTTTGGCTGATTTTGAGAGGTTTGAAGTTTAAGTCTTAAAAATGTTTTCAATTTAGTTTTGTAACTCGAATTCATTAAAAGGTATTACTTTTAAAGGAAAGATCAAATTTTGTTTTATAGAATGAAAATTATATTTTTAATAGTGTTTTAAATATATGATATCAACATCAATATATGATATCAACATATTAAAATTATATTTTTAATAGTGTTTTAAATATATGATATCAACCACTTTTTACTTTTCCATATGAAAAGTATAAATTATTAAATGGTTTTCTATCAATGTCCTTAGATGATCCAAAATTGGATCTTGGGATCAAAATGGGTCCAGGAAGGCCAAAAAAACAAAGTTCTCAGAATGGATTCAAAACGGATTTGTGCATAGGCCTCGTCGATACGAACCCAACGCAACTTGAATGAGCTCAAATAGACTTTGTATGCCAAATATATCGTGGTTTGTTCATTTTTTCAAACATGCAAAAAAATGTTGATTGTACAGTCCGTACAGTCTATACAGTGCTGACGTGGCCACTAACTGTACAGGTCGTATGGTCATACAAATGATATGGCAGGGTGTGTTATCACTGACATGGACATGTGCAGACGTGGACGATTCATATCATGACATGTGGAACCACTACAAGGGTGACACATGGAACGGGCTTATGTGGAAGGTATAGGTGGAATGGGCTAATGTGGCAGGGTCCATACGACATGTGGTGCTGATGTGGATAGGTGCTGACTGGATAGATATTGATGAAAGGTGGCCGAATAAGGTTTTGACACGTGACAGATTACTTGGGCGAATAGTATGGTGCCACGTGGCCCGGTCATGGGCTGCCACGTGGCACCCCTCCATTGGTCGATTTATTGGTTGTTTTGGGAAAACTTATGGAGGGTCCGTGGGGGTCGAACCCGTGACCTCCATGGGCACCAAAGTATTCATGTAGGCCGAGCTACTAACCCGCCTACACGGTGGGTCTTAACCACATACGACACCACTTGTTTTTAAGTTTGATTGGCCTATGTGTTGGGCGTAGTAAGGGCTGGGCCCTAGCCCTAGACCCCAGTGCCACACTCCATGAAACCATACTATATGAATACACCCTACATGTTGTTTTTTTGGCGTGGACTTTGTAATGGATATCCCTCGGTTCAACGCTATGTTCCATGTGACCTAGATCTGATACTTAGCGCGAAATTTGGGAGTTAGCCTCGGTCGGCTGGGCTAGCCCGTCGACCAAGGTCGTAACCAAGGGATAAACCGTCAGGGGTCTAAACAGTTTATAGCACGTGGATGCAATATCCCGAGGCCACATGGCCATAGCATACGACCGAGGAAGGATGTATGGGGGCTAGAGACAAGGGGCCAGTGCACTAGCCTTAGTGCTAGGGCACATGGAGGCACCCACATGACCAGGAGCCCGAGAAAAAGGGGTTGTGCCATATATATTTTTAGCCATTAGTGGGTTTTATACTATATAATAAAGATTTTTAATGGATTATTAGCCATATTTGGGAGATTTAATCCATTTCTGGAGGATCTTGGGCCCTTTTTAAGGCCAGATGTTAGGGGAAGTTGGGAGTTTGTTACCAACTTCAGGCCTATATAAACCAAAGGCTCTTGAATCCATGTAGAGGGTTCATATTAGGAAAATTCTGATGAATTATGGAGGCAAAGCCATTTTTATGCAGAGAAGCTATTGAGGAGTGCACCTTTGGGGGCCATTTCTAGGAGCTTCGTTCATCCGTTTTTAGTGCCGTCATTTTTTATGGGTTCTTGAGATAAAGCGAAACAAAAATAACTCATTTTTTTAATCCATTGGCACTTTTATGATGTACATTTAAAACTTTGAAGATAAATAAGAAAGCCTCACCCACTAAGACAAAGGGCTAGAGACGTAGGCGAGATTGTCGAACTCCATTATCAACATTTCTTGTTATGGTTTGTTGTTTCTTTATGCTTAGTTCCATATCTGTATAACTTTATATGGCTTCTATGTTTCTTCACTAATTCTCCCTCTTTCATTAATTTCCTTAATGGTAAAATAACTCATGCTTTAAAACTCAACCATTGTTGTTAAAAGATCTTTCTGGATCAAGTGGTATCAGAGCTAGTTGACAGTTGGTTTTTGAGTTTGCACGATTACCGGGGAAAGGATGAATTGTGGTGAAGGTGATATTGTTGAAGAGAATCCTAAGATTGGATCGAGAAAGAGAACTTCTCAAAGTGAGAAGATGGCATCGGAAGAGGGAGTTTCTCATGATCACAAAGAGTTTCAAAAAACTTTATTTGCCATGTCAGAGATGATGAAGGTTTTGTATGAGGATTACTTGGAACGAAAGAGACCGATTGTAGGTGAATCTTCAAAGGTAAAAAGTGAAGAAGGAGAGGATCCTCCTCAAACTCCTACTTCACCTCCTTCTTCTCCATCAACTTCTTCTTCTTCAAGTTCATGTTCTAAATCCACTGCAAGAAAACATTCCCATAAACATAAACAAAAAATGCCTTTACTTAAGCTTGATGTAAAGTTTGAATTACCCATGTATGATGGTGAAGTCAATGCAGAGAGACTTGAAAACTGGGTTAGACAAATGGAGGTTTATTGCAGTGTGCAACAAATCAAGGATGAGGCAACTCAAATCAAGTTGGCATCATTTCGACTTCCAGACACAACACTCATCTGGTGGCAAAGCAAGTTGCAAAATGGCACGCAAGAAGTGGGTAATGTATTTCCATGATGGCAAGTTTTTGTTTCTGCATTTAGAAAACAATTTATCCTTTGGGTTATAAAGAGAAGGCTTTAATTAAATGGAAAGGTCTTAATAAGAAAGGGACAAATAGTGCAAGAATACACAGATGAATTTCATAAGATGGCATTAATGTTAGACATTCCTTTACATACCTAAGAAACTCTTATGAAGTATATAGGAGGTTTACCTGCACACATTCATGTTAAAACACTAATCATAAGTTAGTTGGTTAGTTAAGTTAACCTAACAGTTATACAGTTACATGACAGTTATGGTCTTTTGTATTATATATGTACATCTTTGTACATGATTATTTACAGAAGCATTGATGAATAGAGTATGCCTTTTCTCCCAGTTTTTATTTATCTTTGTTCATCATGGTTTCTTGATTGCTTGAGTTATTTCCATTATGTTTCTGTTATTTTCTTCATTATGAATCTAACAGTGGTATCAGAGCTTTGAGTTGGGAGAAGAGATTGTTGTTGTCTGCGCCCGTTTGAACGTTGTTTGTCATAAGAGACCATTGTTGTTTTTCGTGAGAGTGTTGCTGAGAGAAAGACCGTTTAGTGGTATTATTTTTCCAGCCCGGAGGATAAACGACTGTTGAGTATTCTTTTTCCAGCCCGAAGGAGAAATGATTGTTGGGAGGAGAAAACTAGTCTGTTGTGAGAGAGTCGCTACCTTCCATGAGAAAACAAGCAGAACGCTGGAGAGGTCCGTACGCTCGAGTGGATGGGTAAGTTCACTGAAGTAAGAGCTCCCATGCCATTCCTTTGCTTGCTTGGAGTTGTGAAGCCACGAACATGATTGGAGTTGTGAAGACGCAGACGTTGGGGCACTCTTGATAAGCCATATGGGAGGTTGCAATGGAACATATTTGAAGTCGTGGTGAGAGACGTCAGGCCTACATTGCAGAAGGCCATAGAATCTGCGATAAGTATATGTTGCTAATCCGCCAATGGGGGTAGTGGCATTCAGCAACCTTGATGAAAGGGAACCTGATGTGAAATAAAACTTTGAGTAAAGGGTCAAGCTTGCACGAAATATGCGTAGAACAGAGTCTTGAACGAATGACTGTTTGGCTGGAAATGAATGATACATCAAAGAAGTTGAGGTAATACTTTCATGTGAATTTTTATATTTAAAAGTGATTACTTTATATATCAAAGGAAAAGGACAACGCTTCCAAGAAAGTGAAATATTGGAAAGAGTGGCTATAAAGTCTCATCAAATATCAATTTTATTAATGGTAACATGAGAGAGCTTGGGAATTACTTTTAAAGTTAGCCATAGTTGCGGGGTAAAAGCCATTGTTGAGAGGAAGCATTGGATTGTCTTCAAAATAGTTGTTGTTTGTATAAAATATTATTTTATGAAGGCTATAGTTTTATGCAAGATTAAAAAAAACAAAAAAAAATTGGAGTGATAAGTCATATACCTTGCAAGATCCCCTAAAATATTTTGGAGTGACAAGTCATTAAGTTTATTAAAAAAAAAAAAAGGTGTATTTCAAGAAAACATAAGGAGTTATAAGAATGCTTGAAAATGCACAATTGTTTAATTGTTTGTAATTGGAGTTATAAGGGTTTGTTATTTATTTGAAAGACTATTTGTAAAGGTGTTATAAGGAGTTTTTTTGGAAGGAGTATTCTTTGACCTACCCAAAATTGAATAAGGGGGTCTGTCTTAGGATCTTAGTGCGTCTAAGTCATTGGTTATCCTATAGATTTTTGGCAACATTCAATGAACGATTGCTCTTTGCATGCACAGCAGGATACAAAATTGAATTTTGTGGCATCAACATATAATCATCTCTCTTCCATATTCTGCATAATGGCAAGAATTAAAGAACTATTTACAATATTGCAGACATTAATTAACTCAACTACAGAATCTACAATTGCAATAAACAAGTGCACCCTCAACACAGTGATTACTTGTTTACAAGTAACGCACAAGAAGATTGATATGTTCAAACACCAAAAAAAGTTGTTGTCAGATGAGTTAAGTTTGCTTCGACACCAACAATGTGATTTTAATGATATCAAGGATGAGAATGAAGACGCTCAGTTGACTAGTTATGAAAAACATGAAGATCAGTTAGATGAAGTCCCTATGTCAGAAAAAGTTGCGGATAAATGTATTATTCGACCATGGGAAGAATTGTGATTTAAACAAAACCGATATGGACTAGGATATGAAAATGATGCTAACAACCTTTTTCATATTCCTAATTATAGAGAACCTATTTTCTTTGTGAGTGGAGGTTTTTTGAATGATGATAAGATGAAAGAGCTTGCGGATATTGGTAAGGAACATGTATAAGATATAGCTAACGATGATGTTGCTAATTGGTCAGATAAAAAACCCATACAGTGAAAACATTGTCACCAGTTTGGCCATGATAATTCAAAATGTTTTGATCTTCACCCACGCAGATTTTGTGGGAAGAAAAATCACCCCCCAGTAAGGTGTCAAAAGTGCAAGCGGAAACAAATTCATTTTGAATGGTTAGGGAATTGGCGTTGGCATTTGGAAGCCAATTTATTGGAGAATTCTTATCGCCAGATTTATACACAAGTACAATTGTACTTGATTGAATATATTTCTATAGTTGATGGACATGAATTTTTTTCAAAATTTGATGATTTAGGGTATGATCGGGGCCCAGTTGATGTAGTCTTCTGAGTTGAATATTGAGTCTTCAGACTCTGCCGGAAGACAATTTGATGTGCTAGATCTCTTCTTGGCCATACTTGTGAATGACGGTCAAAGAATTGGAACCACTTGTCCCTGACAGGGGGGGAATCTAGTTGAGTTAGGTTCCAAGTTTGATTTTGAGTCAGGTTCCAATTTTGATTTAGAGCCTATGAATAGATGATCAAGTATGCAACCTAGTTCTTGGTATGCAGTCTTGTTCCTCAACATATTGTTGTTGATATGGTTTGTGGTCAGCTTAAAACCACCAATTGAGCAAAAGACATGAAGTTCTTCTTGTTACATTTTTATATTTTTGAGCCTTGAGCTCTTGTTAGTTTATGGTCAACTTAAAACCATGCCATTTAGTAGAAGACATTAGCTTCTGCTAGACATTCGGTTTGTGGTCATCCTGAAACCACCAGATGAGTTTCTGGTCAACCTTAAACCACCAATCTAGTAGAAGACATCAACTTCTGCTATTTTTTTTAGATTTCAGAGAGCATCTTCAGCCAACCCTCTGAATATTTGCTTGACACATGTGATTGTCAAGTAGTGGCAGTTTTTTAGGAAAGAAAAAACTTATGATTAAGGGGTGATGTTAAAACACTAATCATAAGTTAGTTGGTTAGTTAAGTTAACCTAACTGTTATACAGTTACATGACAGTTATGGTCTTTTGTATTATATATGTACATCTTTGTACATGATTATTTACAAAAGCATTGATGAATAGAGTATGCCTTTTCTGCCATTTTTTATTTATCTTTGTTCATCATGGTTTCTTGATTGCTTGAGTTATTTCCATTATGTTTTTGTTCTTTTCTTCATTATGAATCTAACAATTCGTAACACTTTATTCATGTTTGGACCTACTAATATTGATGAGGTTTATGTTCAAGAAACATACATTGAGGCACGGAAAATAGGAGTTGGTGTATCATGGGAATTGTCTTCAAGAAAAGAGGACAAAAGAAAGGGGAATGGCAAGAAAGAAAATTTACCGACAAGAAGGGAAGAGAAGCTCTCTTGCAAGCATTGCAAGAAAGAAGGGCATGATGATGACCATTCCTGGCAATTGCATCCTCAGAAGAGACCGAAGTGGTTCAAAGAAAGGAAAGGGAGGCAAACAGTTGCAACAACAGAACAACCAACAAACTTGGGATCGAATTCAGGTGATGAATCTAAAGTCTCATTGGTTGGTTTGGTAGGTAAAATTGGTGATGGATTTGATTCTAGGAGTAAATTGTTTCATATAAGGGTCATAATGAGACATACTAAGGTCGACACATTGATAGATAGTGGATCTCAATATAACTTTATTTTAGAGGAATTGGTTAAACAGTTGGGATTAAACACTCATATGCATCATAAGCCTTAATCACTTAAATGGATAAGAAACAATCATAAATTGCACATAACAAAGCAATGCACATTAAATTTTTCAATTTCATCTAAGTTTTTGGATGAGTTAACATGTGATGTCATGCCACTCAATGAATGTGGAATGGTATTAGGAAGTCCTTATTTGTATGATCGCAAAGAAATTTTCTACAAGGAACAAAATCAATATCACTTAATCAAAGCAGGCAAAGAATATGTGGTACATGCTCATCATTTAAAAGCCAATCAATCTCTTCAAACAATGGAACAATTAAGAAAGGAATCTCATGCAAGCAACAAACATATAATTGTTTCAAATCAAGTAATATATCTTAAGCAAGAACAAGAGATGATTGTAGAATGGAATATCAATCACAATTTGCTTCAAGATAAGCTAATGTCGTGCAAATATTAGAAACATATTAGCTCATTTGCAGTCATATTTATGATGTTATCATTAGTAATGTTTTCAACATGGATGAAAGTGGCTTTAGTAAGATGTGGAAGAGTACAAGTCGCTAACAATATGCTGTCAGTTATCATGGTTGTTTTACAGTTGATCATGATGAGACAGGTGCACAGGATATAGTTTAAAGACAGAGAACAAGTGGGGTGGCCTATCCCACACTTGGTGACTAGTCAGTAACCTTTTGGAGGACCAAAAGGTCTTTAGTGGGGAGGTGTGATCCAAAATTGGATCTCGGGACCAAAATGGGTCTAGGAAGGTCTAAAAATCAAAGTGCTCATAATGGATTCAAAATGGACGTGCATGTAGGCGTCATCGATAAGAACCCAACACAACTTGAACGGGCTCAAATGAACTTCAGATGGGAAAGATATTGCGGTATGTTCATTTTGTCAAAGAGACCAAAAAATGTTGATTGTATAGTCCATACAGTGCTGATGTGGCAACTGACTGTACAGGTCATATGATCATACAAATGATGTGGCAGGGTGCATTGGTGTTGACGTTGACATGTGAAGACATGGAAAATTCAAATCGTGACACGTGGCACCACTGCAAGGGTGACACATGGCATGGGCTGACGTGGAAGGTACATGTGGCATGGGCTGACGTGGCAGGGTTCGTATGACACGTGGCGTTGACATGGACAAGCATTGACTGGGTAGATATTGATGACAGGTGGCCGTATCAGGTTTTGACACATGGCAGATTACTTGGGATAATAGTATGGTGCCACGTGGCCTAGTCATGGGCTGCCACATGGTACCTTTCCATTGGTCGGTTTATTGGTTGTTTTCGAAAAAATTATGGAGGGTTTGTGGGGGTCGAACCCGTGACCTTCATGGGTGCCAAATTATTGACATAGGTTGGGCTACCAGCCTACCTACATGGTGGGTCTTAACCACATAGGACACCACTTGTATTTAAGTTTGATTGGCCTATGTGTTGGGAAGAGTAAGGGCTGGGGCCTATCCCTAGCCCTCGATGCCACACTCCATGAAACAATACCACATGACTACACCCTGTGCGCTGTTGTTTTGGTGCATACTTTGTAATGGATATCCCTTGGTTCAGTGCTTCGTTCCATGTGACCTAGATTTGATGCTTAACACAGAGTTTAGGGATTAGCCCCAGCCAACCGGGTTAGCCCGCTAACCAAGGGAATCACCAAGGGCTAACCCATCAACGGTCTAAAACGTTTATAGCACGTGGATGCAATAGCCTGAGGCCACATGGCGATAGCATGCGATCGAGGAACGATGTATGGGGGTTAGAGACCAGGGGCCAATGTGCCAGCCTTAGCACTAGGCCACATGGAGGCACACAGGTGACTAGGAGCCAGAGTAAAAGGGGTTTCGCCATATATATTTTTATCCTTTAGTGGGTTTTATACAATATAATAAATATTTTTGATGGATTATTAGCGATATTTGGGAGATCTAATCCATGTTTGGAGGATCTTGGGCCCTTTTTGTGGCCAAAACTTGGGGGAAAGTTGGGAATTTGTTACCAACTTTAGGCCTATATAAACCAAAGGCTCTTGAAGCCATGGAGGGGGTTTAGATTAGGAAAATGATGATCAATTATCGAGGCAAAGCCATTTTTATGCAGGGAAGCTATTGAGGAGTGCACCTTTGCAGGCCATTTCTGGGAGCTTCAGTCATCCGTTTTCAGTGTCGTCAGTTTTGATGGGTTCTTGAGATATAGAAGAACAAAATAACTCATTTTTGTAATCCATTGGCACTTTTATTATGTACATTTAAAGCTTTGAACAAAAATAAGAAAGCCTCACCAACTGAGACAAAGGCCTAAAGACGTAGGTGAGATTGTTGAACTCCGTTATGAACTTCTCTTGTTATGGTTTGTTGTTGCTTTATGCTTAGTTTCAGATCTGTATATGTTTATATGGCTTCTATGTTTCTTCATTAATTCTCCCTCTATCATTAATTTCCTAAATGGTAAAATAACTCATGCTTTAAAACTCAACCATTGTCGTTAAAAGATCTTTCCGGATCATTAGAACCAATATAAATCAAGTAGATTTATTGTCAATGTCCTTAGAAGAAGTATAATTCACCATATACAAAGTTAAAGATGATTTGTTATCAATGTCATTAGACCAAGCATGATTCTAAGTTTCCTTCTATCTACTACAAACAAAAATGGACGTTGCAACATGAAGAACATAGTAATGTTGCAATGTGATGCAATATGATGAACATATAATGTTGCACAAATATTTAATGTGTTGCAATGTGATGAACATATAATGTTGCAATGTGACGAACATATAATGTTGCAATGTGACAAAAATACCATGTCGTCACAATGTGATGAAAATATCATTTCATCACAATGTGACACAAATATCATGTCATCGTAATGCGACGACATAACATTGTCATTGCAATGTGACAAACATAGTCTTGTTGTCACATTATGATGACCATGGCCTCCTCATCATAATGTGATGCAAATATCGTTTCATCGCAATGTGACACACATATCATGTCATTGTAATGCGACGACCATAGCCCTGTCGTCGCAATGTGACAAACATATTATTATTGTCGCATTGTGATGAACATGGCCTCCTCGTCATAATGTGATGCAAATATCATCTCGTCGAAATGTGATGCAAATATCATGTCATCACAATATGATGAAAATATCCTCTCGTCACAATTTGACACAAATATCATGTCGTTGCAATGCGACGAACATAACATCGGCCCAATTAATGCATTAAGGCTATGTTCAACCTAGGCTATTTACTAAGGATATGTTCACCCTTGGATATTTAGTAAGGCTATGTATTAATACTTTATTAATGTATTAGTATGGTCATTAAGGTCCTAATAATGTATTACTAAGGTGAGTAAAGTCGATGTATTACTACTTTATTAATGTATTATTAAAATGTATCAGTGTATTAATGTATTAATACTTTAATAATTTATTACTACTTTATTAATATTTTAATGTATTAATACTTTAGCAATCTATTAATGTATTAATTAATTAATACTTTACAATATACATTAATGTATTAATGTCATCCGTAGTGATGGTCATGGATAACAATACTCTTCTACAGACAACAATTGTCAAACATGGTTAACCATTATGAACCATGCTCAACCAAGGTCAACCATAATGAAGGTAATGCATAGTGAAGTTCTAGGGATGTTAACAATGGTCACGGTCAACAAAATTTAACATTGGTCACGATCAACCATAGTGAACCATGGCCATTGCAAATTAATGTATTAATACTTTAATAATGTATTATTAATGCATCGTCCCAATTACTAACATAGTAATGTTGCAATGTGATGAACATAAAAACATCACAATCTGAAAAACATAGTAACACCCCATTGTGTTGAACATAGCCTTGTCATTCCAATGTGACGAACATAGCCCCACCATCGCAATGTGATCAACATGCCTTATCATCACACTGTGACAAATATAGGCTTGTCATTGCAATGTCATGAACATAGCCTCGTCGTCACAAGATGATGCAAATATCCTATCCTCGTGATGTGATACAAATATCGTGTCATCACAATGTGATGAACATAGCCTTGTTGTCACAATGTGTTGAACATAGACTTGTCTTTTCAATGTGACGAACATAGCTTCGTCGTCTCAATGTGATGAACATAGCCTTATCATTGCACCATGGAAAATAAAACCTTATTATCACACTGTGAAGAACGTAGCCCTATCATCCCACTGTGAATAACAGAGCCTTATTTCCGCACCATGATGAAGATATCCTGCAATGTGATCAACATAGCCTCGTCGTCCCAATGTGATGCAAACATCATGTCCTCGCAATGCGATGCAAATATCATATCGTCCCAATGTGATGAACATATCCTTATTGTCGTTATGTGTAGAACATAGCCTTGTTGTTGCTATGTTTTGAACATACCCTTGTCATCACAATGTCACAATCATATCCCTGTCTTTGCAATGTGACAAACATAGCCTTGTCATCACAATTTCACGAACACAGTCGTCTTGTCTCTATGTGATGAACATATCCTTGTCATTGCAATGTGATGAACATTGCCTCGTCATCACAATGTGACACAAATTTCATGTCATCGCAATGTGATACAAATGTCATGGTGTCACAATGCAATACAAATATCCTATCTTTGCAATGTGAGGACCATAGACTTGTCGTCACAATGTGACGAGCATAACCTTATCTTCACATTTTGATGAACATGGCCTCCTCATTACAATGTGACTCAAATATCATGCCATCACAATGTGATGCAAATATCATGTCATCGCAATATGATGCAAATATCGTGTTGTCGCAATGTGACGAAAAATATCACGTCGTCACAATGTGATGACCATAGCCTTGTCGATGCAATGTGACGAACATATCCTTGTTGTCGCATTGTGACGAACAAATCACCCTCATCACAATGTGAAGAAAATATCTTGTCGTCGCAATATGACGCATATATCATGTCATCGCAATGTCACGCAAATATCTTGTCATCGCAATGTGACAAACATAGCATCGTGACGACAAGGCTATGACCTCATTTAATTTAGACAAGGCCATTATACATTTATGTAAATTAATACTTTAATTTAGACATTGCATTAATGTAATAATGCATTATTAATGTATTAATACTTTAATAATGTATTAATACTTTATTAATGTTTTAATGTATTAATACTTTAGCAACGTATTAATTAATAATGTATTAATGAATTAATGAATTAATAAATTAATGTATAAATGTCATCACTCATCATGATCATGGCTAGCCATGATCTTCTATAGACAACAATTGTCAAACATGACTAACCATTGCCAACCATGCTCAACTAAGGGAAACCATAATGAAGGTCATGCATATTTATACTTAATACATTACATTATTAAAGTATCAAATAAATAATAAGTTATATGTTACATTATACATTAATGTATTAATTAATTATTACATTACATTATTAATGTGTCAACATCAAAACAAAAATGAAAAAAAAAGCATGGTCGCGGGCTCTACAACTGGGCATGAAACTAAAAAGTGGCGGTTGGTGAGAATGGCCGACAAGAGGAGATGACTCTCTGAGCGACTCACTGAGCCATGGTATGGCTTACTTGTAAGAATGGAGGAGTATATTTTTAACCGACCGATTTGTTTTTCTTTAGTGAAGCTTTATAGGGACCCCACACTCTCTCTCTCTACGTTTTTTTTTAGTTTTTTAGTAACCCGTGACTCTTATTGTTGTCTTCCATGTTTCTCGGACTCTTGATTTTTTCCGGGCCTTTTAATGAATTCTATCTCTGAGCAATGATGAGATTTGGTTGGAGTGTTTCCTTAGTCTTTTTTAGTTTTCTCTCTAAAAGTTTCAGTTATTTTAGAGGTGTTATCTTTTTATTCTAACACAACTTATCTTATGTCGGGTTTAGTGAGGTTTTAGGGAGTTTAGTTACTATTTTCGGCAACTGGTAGTGTTGTTCTCTGGAAAAGTGGTCCTTGTGCGGTTTGATACACCATTACTTTAGTTATTACTCTTTCTTACTACATTACACGTAAGTAAGAAGACTTTTAATGGTGTTTGGGTAGTTGGGCCTGGGGTGACATAGGCGGAATCCCTCAACCTTACAAACTATACCAAGTGTTGAGGAATCCATCAGTAGCCTCATGAGCGAGGCAGATGAGGAACTGTGGAAGGATGCTGGTCTTTTCGATAAGATAGAACTTAAAGAACCTGATAACTCTTCTAGAGGGAAGTACTCACCCGGGTCTCGTCCCATTAATGTGAATACTAAAAACTCCACTATCCATTTAGCTCTATCCCCTGAGACTTTGAATCATTATTTGAGTTTCAGACAGAGCACAAAGGGGGGTTATGTTCCTCAGAGTAATTTTGTTCTTAGCAATGAGTAATTTCCCATTCGGCCTGTGCAGGAAGGTAGCTTTTCGGGGCTTCGTCCTCACATTAGTAGAAGGCAGTGGAGAGATAAAAAGAAGGTGCATAAAATGGTTTTAGGCTCCGATGTCTTATAAGTATCTTGTTAAGGTTGACTTGGGGGAATGGGTGGCTATGACTTGGGGGCCACTTTTGGGATACTTGCCGGATTTTATTTCACTTACCAAAGGTTGGTTTGGAATTATCTGCAAGTGCTCGGAAGACATGAACCTACTACTTGACCAGAACTGGATTTTGGGGCATTGCAGTTTAATGCTTAAGCGGTAGAGGCTTGCATCTAATCCTGATACCGAATAATTCCACCTGCGACATCTTTGGGTCTTATTACCCAATCTTCCTCTACATTTCTAGAAAAAAGAATCCTTGGTCGCCATTGGAAACTCTTTAGGTACTTACCTGGCACTAGAACTAGACCTTTTATCTTCACCTGTGAGGACAATAGGGAAAATTTTGGTGGAGGTTGATATTCATAAAGGATTACCTGAAATACTAGAGATCGATTGGCGAGGTAGAAGATTTGTCCAGAGGTTGGATTACCTCAGAATCCCATTCAGGTGCAACATTTTCCATAAAACGGGACACCTACACGGTAACTGTGGGGGAAAGGGTGAGGAAGATGATATTTCAGAGATTACAACTCTACACAGAGACCTGGAGGAATGTGAAGAGGAGGAGAACTCTTTTTGGACTAATTGTGTGTTTCCAGGCTCAGAGTCACCTTTGAAGCCAGATTTTGATTCCACTGTTTAGGGTAAGTTACTTCACTACTGTCCAGTTTTATATAACTCACTTTCTTTACTAGAAAAGGTTGATTTGGAGAATTTCCCTTCACTTATTTATTTAGTATCCCTTGGGAAGGATTCTACGGGGGCATGGAAGGGGTCTATTTTGCTAGGGCCTTTACCTTCCTTTCCCTTACCATTGAGTGATCCTTTGAAGTCTGGGGGACCTGTGGCTTCGTCCCTGTCACAACTAAGTGAACAAGAGGGATTACTGGTAGGGGATTCCATACCTCCTGCACCATCTGGTGTTTTTACTACAAGGAATTTTCCTTCCCTTGACACTCCTTCTTCCAGTATTGCCTTTACTCAGCTTCCGTTGCAAGTTTCAGATGAAACTCCTTGTCTCCCGAACTGTAGAGAACCAGAGGAAGGGGAATCCTCCCTTAACGAAGTACTAGAATATTTGATCCCTTATCTAAAGGATAGCGATCCTCTAGTACCTATTCCTACCTTTTTTGGCAAATCACTCATCAATATGGAGAATGTTTTGGGAGAGGTTAACACAACACCACTTGCTGAGGTCATTACAAACAAGGATTATGCCTGGTCAAGAGGACGGGGCATCGAATACTCTCCAGTTAGGACCAGAAGCATAAGGAAAAAACTTCAGATGGAAATTACTCTTTGTTCAATGGAGGAACCCATCATGTCTGACCGTGGGGCACTTATAGCGGTGAAGGCCCTAGCAAGGTATAAACCATGAATTTTTTATCCCTTAATATTCAAGGGATTGGCGGGTCCCTTAAAGATGCTTCTTTCAGACCGGTTTTAGATACTACTCTACCTAATATTATATCTTTAAAATAAACTATGGTTTTAGACATTCAAGCCAGATCCTTTGCTTTTAGATTTCGACCATCTTGGGATGTTTGTGCAGTCAATGCAGTTGGTACCTCTGGGGGCTTAATTATGATGTGGGACCCTTATTTTTTTAGTCTGATGCCTCTTCGTACACGAGGTGGGATTTTGTTAACAGGTAAGATTAAAGAATCAAAAAAGAAAATCAACTTTCTCAATATCTATGGACCGTGTTTGGAGCGTAAATTTTTCTGAACCTCTTTGGCGAACAATGGACTCCTCTCATTAAGGAACCTTGTGATTGCTGGTGATTTGAACTTGATGACTTCCAGTGGTGAAGTTTGGGGAGGAAGTAACTGTAGTGGGCCTCTGTCTAATTTTTTATTTCCTTTTTCAATGATCATAATTTAGTGGATGCTCATCCGGATAAACTTGCACCGACTTGGAGGAATGGACATTGGGGCACAGATTTCATTGCCAAAAGGATGAACAGGTTTTTGGTGTTAGCAGACTTGTTAATGAATACCAATTTGTTTAGATTAGTTGTGGTGCTTGCCTTTGTGTCTGATCATGCTCCTATTTTATTACAGTTGGATTCAACGACTCATCCTAAATATTTCTCTTTTAATTTTAGTCCTCATTGATTGTTAGACTTTGATTATAATAGTTTGGTACATGAACTTTGGTTGAATCCAAAGTATATTCAGGAGGAGGATATTCAAAGAAGAGTTAACAAGAAACCGAAGGATTTAAAAAATATAACAAAAAGATGGGTTAAAAGAGTTAGAACTGGGGAATTGGTTGTTATGCTAAAACTCGAATCTGATATCAAATTTTTATTACAGAATATTGCGAATGGTACTTTCATCCTAGAGGATGAGCCAACTCTGATTCAAATGGAATCAGAAAGGAATAAGTTACTGAAAGTTCAGGAGGACCATTGGAGGCTTAAAATCAGGGCAGTCTAGTTACAAAGTGGTGATATTAATACCAAGTTCTTTCATCATTACGCCAATCACAGGCGTATTAATAAACATTTATGGGAAATCAGAGATAATAGTGGCCTCGTTCATAAAGGTCAAGAAGAGATCTTGAAGGAAGCGGAAAAACACTTTAAATATTTTTTCAATCCAACTATTATATCTTCAACAACTGAACAAGTTGAGGCGGTGAGATGTTTCAACAGATGGATCAATGAGGAAGAAGCTCGGGCTCTCTATGAACCGGTTAGTGAAAAGGAACTGAAAATGGTTTTGAATATTTTCAAGAGGGAGAAGAGTCTGGGCCCCGACTACTGGACTATGGAACTCTTTCTACACTTCTTTGACTTAATTAAAATGGATCTTCTAAGTGTTGTCGAGGATGTTCACATAAGTGGTCGTTTGGCAGGAATATTAAACTCTACTTTTCTAACACTAATCCCAAAAATTAATAATCCTCAACATTTTGGGGACTTTAGACCCATTTCTCTTTGAAATCTTGTTTATAAAATGATCTCAAAATTTTTAGCTATCTGGATCAAACCTGTCCTATCAAAGACACTCTCAACAAACCAGTTTGGTTTCCTGGAGGGCAGGCAAATTCATGATGCTATAGGTACATCCCATGAGTGTATTCATAGCATAACTAAGGGAAATAAAAAATCTTTGATTTTGAAGCTCAATCTTCAAAAAGCTTATGATCATGTTGATTGGGATTTCCTGTGCTTGATTTTACTACAAGTAGGGTTTGGAGTGGCCATGACAAATTGGATAATGGCTTGCGTAAACTCGATGTCTATGGTTGTTCTTGTCAATGGGGAGGCAATGAATTTTTTCAGGAGTGGAAGAGGTCTTCGGTAGGGGTGCCTGTTGTCACCGTTACTCTTCATTTTGATGATGGAGACCTTAAGCTTGCTACTGAAAAAGAGTCAAAGAGAAGGGTATTTAACTCGAATTAAAGTGTTGAGACTCTAAAAAATCCTTCATTTTTTTTTGTCGATGATGTTTTATTGCTAACTTATGCTTCTCTGCGGGAATGGAAGGTGATTATGCACCTGATTGATAAGTTTTGTTTAGTTACAAGATTTAGGCTAAATCTTGTAAAGTCAACGGTTCATTCATCCGGCTTATCAGAAGATGAACTGGGCCCATTCAAGAAGATTATCCCATTCAATTTTACTGATCTTTCTAGTGGTTTCAAATACCTTGGGTACTTTTTGAAAGCAAGCATCCAGAAAACTGAAGACTGACGATGGTTATTAACTAAAGTGGAGAAGAAGATAAATAACTAGAGTTACAGGTGGTTATATTTGGGAGGAAGATTCACTTTATGTAAAGATGTTTTGGAAAGTCAATCGGTGTACTGGTTTTCACTAGACACAGTCCCTGAGTCTATCCTCAACCATTTAAGAATTTTACTCTTTAATTTTTTATGGAATGTAAATACTAATTCTAAACATTATCACCTTTGTCGTTGGGAGTTTTTGGCTTGTCCAAAACTTTTGGGAGGATGGGGTTTGCGCAACATATACTCTTTCAATAAAGCTTTGACACCATCGACTCTATGGAGGGTGCTCACAAAAAATGGACTGTGGGAAAAAATCTTAAAGGAAAAGTATTTCCCACATCTATCAGTGACAAGTTGGATAAAATCTGAGAATTTAAAATATCCTTCGGCCTCTAAAATTTGGACTAGTCTCGTTAAGGTAGTTCCTTTGATTACTAATTGGCTTAGTTGGAAGCGGGGTATAGGTTATCAGGTGGAAATTGGGAGATACAGAATCTTGGGGCTGAGAGAGGACTCCTTCTTATCCAACACCCTTATTATTGAACTTAATCACAATCGGATCACAGTCCTAGCTTAGGCTTAGCGGCCACAGGAATTGGTTTCTATTCTCCCTACTTGGTATAACAGTTTCGATCTGAAACTTTCAGGCAGTTTAGTAGCAGAGTGGGACAATTATAATAGGTCTCTTCAAGCCTCTGGCATTCCTATATAGAACTCTGATGATGAACTCATCTGGTCTGGAGGTGATTCATCTAAAATTTTAAACACAAAGAATGTATACAAGGCCATTATTTCCACTCAGAACTTTCAACATATAAAAAATTGGCGCAGACGTATCTGGAAGGGGAACTTTCAACTTAAAATCAAATTGTTCCTGTGGCCGGCGGTGGCAGATAAGGTTTTAACTTGGCAAATTCTACAACAAAGAGGCTAGTTGGGGCATGGAAGGTGTCATTTATGTAAAAACGCCAGTGAAGAAAATGCTCATCTTTTCATTCACTGTAACTTTACCAAACAGAGATGGATTAAAATTTGCTCCATTAAAAACCTCAAGGATAAATGGGAAGGTTCAAATCTTGATGTTTGTCTTACAAATTGTTTGGAAAACAAGACAATTTCTACTAGTTTGGCAACTCTCTTTGTTTGGAATATTTGGCTAGAAAGGAATGCAATATTATTTGAAGGAAAAACACCATCTATCCATGTGGTTGTGATTAAAGTTTTGGGAGCATTGCAAAATCCCGAGGAAAGATTGGGCACTACTACTAAATGAAGATTCAGTCTTGATCTCCCTCTTGTTTATCCGGTGGCCTTTTTTTATGGTGCTGCTTAGAACCAAGGTACTTGTAGCGGAGTGGTAGGTATCATCAGATTATCTTCAAACAAGGTTTTTAAATGGTTTTTCAACTGTGGTAAAGGGACTAACACAAAGGCTAAGTTATTGGGTGCTTGGGTAACCCTTTTTTTAGCTGATCACTTAAATATTCACAAGATTCAAGTCCTGGGTGACTCAAAGATAATTATTGATTGGATAAGGCGCAAAAATGTCTTACAGGTGTCTACTTTAGAAGGTTGGAAACATAGAACAACTATCTTGGTTAACAGGTTTACAAGTGTCCAGTTTTTTCATATATACCGGGAATACAACATGGAAGTGGATTGGCTGTCAAAGAAGGCATTATTAGCAACTCAATGAATCATCTCACTTCAATTATGGACGAGATCTTTGGCGGGACCTATTAGACAGATTAATATATATTAAAAGTTTTGATGGTCGTGTGAGTCAGTCTGTGAACTTTTGTCCTTATTTGGTGGGAGGTGGTCAACAGAACAATCTTGTGGAGACTAGCACTTTGTTTATCTTATCTTTATATGGTTCTTTTGGGCTCCCTTCAAATCTTTTGGAGGTTTATTTCTTGGATCTCTCATGGACGTCTGTGAAGATAGCATAGACTTTTTGTAAAGCATGTTTTGGTAGTCAAGATAGTGAAGTTCAAACTTAGTACTATTGATACTTTTGGATTGTAAAATTTATATTATCATAATATAATTGTGCAAATTTTCATTTG
>ML854248.1:30606-41419 GCA_009831015.1 Picea engelmannii
AAAAAAGAAAATTAAGGTATTATAAAGATGTGATCAACCCTAATCTAGAAGATCAAAATTATCTATCTGTTTTGCCAAGTGTAAAGAAAAAAATAAACATTGCTAAGATAAGAACAAATTCTCACGAGCTCCATAGTGAAACTAGGCATTGGTCAATTCCTAAACCGCCATGGGATGAAAGAGTGTGTCACCTTTGTGACACTAAGAAGGTTGAAGATGAAAAGCACTTTCTCTTAGATTGTCCAACCTATACCCATATTAGATCTCATTTTCAAAATATTGATCACACTACCAACCTTCCTAACCTCTTAACTCAACAACAATATGGTGATCTTGGATAGCTTCTCTTAATGCTTTTTGAGCACAGAAACAAAATTCTAAATAATCACAAGTAATCACTTACCCTCTTAAGGTCCGATAAACCAATTAGGTCTTAGTGGATGTTAATCATCATCATCATCATCATCATCAAATAAAATATTAATTAATAATTGATTATAAAGTATAAATTAGTTAATGAAAAATAAAATAATCCATAACAAAATAATAAAGCAACCATGTGATAATAATATAGTAATACTAAACAAAATATATTACCAAAAAACAAAGTATTAATGTAACATATTAAATAGTTAATTAAGTAAATGTTTTTAATATATTAGTAAAGTATAAATAGATTGTTACACTAGTAATAAAGTAATAATACATTAATAATATATAAATACATTGATCATTAATGTAATATTACATAAATATACTAAAGTAATAAAGTATTAATTAATAAATATATAAATGATCAATTAATTAATATAATAATAGAAAAATACATTATTATGTTAAAGTATTAATGGTAATAGAAAATACACTGTCATGTTAATATTATGTATAAAGTAACTATGGATACATTTTATAACTTAACTATGAATACATTAATATATAATGTATAAAAGTAACATATTGATTAATAAATACTTTATTAATATATTGTATTAATTAATTTACTACATTATACATTAGAATATAAACTTAAAGTATTAATAAATTAACTCAATTAACAAAGTAAAAAACTATTATTACATTAAACTACTATATTATTATATTAATGAAGAAATACATCAAAAATAATAATACATTGTTACATTAATCATTAAAAAATTAGTTAAATAATAAATATATTTATATTAATAAAGTATTAAAATATTATTAATTTAATAGATTTATTATATTAATGAAGAAATACATCAAAAATAATAATACATTATTACATTAATCATTAAAGAATTAGTTAAATAATAAATATATTTATATTAATAAAGTATTAAAATATTATTAATTTAATAGATTAATAAAATATTCATACATTAAAAATAATATTAATAAATACATTAATAAAGCCTATACACATATATTAATTGTAAAAATAATATTAATAAATACATTAATAAAGCTTATACACATATATTAATTGATCGATACATTAATAATGCAATATATTAATTAATTAATACATTATTAATTTATATATTGCAAAAGTATTAGTACACTAATAAAGACAACATTAATAATGCATTAATAAAGTAGTAATGCATTAAACTTAATTTATTTAGTAAAGCATTATTAAAATATTAATACATTAACAATATATTATTACATTACTATAATGTATAAATTAAAGTATTAATACATTATTGCATATTGTAACATATGAAAGTATTAATACATTGTTAATGTAGTAATACCTTAATAATCATGGTTTATAATGGTTAACAATGATTATGGTTTCTTATGGTCATAACTATGAATAACATTGATACATTAAAGTATACTAAAATATATTAATTTAATTAATTAATACATTAATACATTAATACATTTTTAATAAATACATTACGAAAGTATTAATACATTAAGACTTTAATAAAGTATTAGTACACAAATAAAATAATACATTAATAATAGATTAAATAATAAAACTTTAATAAAGTATTAACACATTATTACATTAATATAATATATAAATTAAAGTATAAATTTTCATTAATGCATAATATAATGTATTATTTAGTTTTTTTTTTCCAAATGAAAATTTGCACAATTATATTATGATAATATAAATTTTACAATCCAAAAGTATCAATAGTACTAAGTTTGAACTTCACTATCTTGACTACCAAAACATGCTTTACAAAAAGTCTATGCTATCTTCACAGACGTCCATGAGAGATCCAAGAAATAAACCTCCAAAAGATTTGAAGGGAGCCCAAAAGAACCATATAAAGATAA
The DNA here is from genome assembly GCA_009831015.1 of Picea engelmannii. Classification (NCBI taxonomy): domain Eukaryota; kingdom Viridiplantae; phylum Streptophyta; class Pinopsida; order Pinales; family Pinaceae; genus Picea; species Picea engelmannii. Next base: position 32,890 of record ML854248.1, read on the forward strand.
GATAAACAAAGTGCTAGTCTCCACAAGATTGTTCTGTTGACCACCTCCCACCAAATAAGGACAAAAGTTCACAGACTGACTCACACGACCATCAAAACTTTTAATATATATTAATCTGTCTAATAGGTCCCGCCAAAGATCTCGTCCATAATTGAAGTGAGATGATTCATTGAGTTGCTAATAATGCCTTCTTTGACAGCCAATCCACTTCCATGTTGTATTCCCGGTATATATGAAAAAACTGGACACTTGTAAACCTGTTAACCAAGATAGTTGTTCTATGTTTCCAACCTTCTAAAGTAGACACCTGTAAGACATTTTTGCGCCTTATCCAATCAATAATTATCTTTGAGTCACCCAGGACTTGAATCTTGTGAATATTTAAGTGATCAGCTAAAAAAAGGGTTACCCAAGCACCCAATAACTTAGCCTTTGTGTTAGTCCCTTTACCACAGTTGAAAAACCATTTAAAAACCTTGTTTGAAGATAATCTGATGATACCTACCACTCCGCTACAAGTACCTTGGTTCTAAGCAGCACCATAAAAAAAGGCCACCGGATAAACAAGAGGGAGATCAAGACTGAATCTTCATTTAGTAGTAGTGCCCAATCTTTCCTCGGGATTTTGCAATGCTCCCAAAACTTTAATCACAACCACATGGATAGATGGTGTTTTTCCTTCAAATAATATTGCATTCCTTTCTAGCCAAATATTCCAAACAAAGAGAGTTGCCAAACTAGTAGAAATTGTCTTGTTTTCCAAACAATTTGTAAGACAAACATCAAGATTTGAACCTTCCCATTTATCCTTGAGGTTTTTAATGGAGCAAATTTTAATCCATCTCTGTTTGGTAAAGTTACAGTGAATGAAAAGATGAGCATTTTCTTCACTGGCGTTTTTACATAAATGACACCTTCCATGCCCCAACTAGCCTCTTTGTTGTAGAATTTGCCAAGTTAAAACCTTATCTGCCACCGCCGGCCACAGGAACAATTTGATTTTAAGTTGAAAGTTCCCCTTCCAGATACGTCTGCGCCAATTTTTTATATGTTGAAAGTTCTGAGTGGAAATAATGGCCTTGTATACATTCTTTGTGTTTAAAATTTTAGATGAATCACCTCCAGACCAGATGAGTTCATCATCAGAGTTCTATATAGGAATGCCAGAGGCTTGAAGAGACCTATTATAATTGTCCCACTCTGCTACTAAACTGCCTGAAAGTTTCAGATCGAAACTGTTATACCAAGTAGGGAGAATAGAAACCAATTCCTGTGGCCGCTAAGCCTAAGCTAGGACTGTGATCCGATTGTGATTAAGTTCAATAATAAGGGTGTTGGATAAGAAGGAGTCCTCTCTCAGCCCCAAGATTCTGTATCTCCCAATTTCCACCTGATAACCTATACCCCGCTTCCAACTAAGCCAATTAGTAATCAAAGGAACTACCTTAACGAGACTAGTCCAAATTTTAGAGGCCGAAGGATATTTTAAATTCTCAGATTTTATCCAACTTGTCACTGATAGATGTGGGAAATACTTTTCCTTTAAGATTTTTTCCCACAGTCCATTTTTTGTGAGCACCCTCCATAGAGTCGATGGTGTCAAAGCTTTATTGAAAGAGTATATGTTGCGCAAACCCCATCCTCCCAAAAGTTTTGGACAAGCCAAAAACTCCCAACGACAAAGGTGATAATGTTTAGAATTAGTATTTACATTCCATAAAAAATTAAAGAGTAAAATTCTTAAATGGTTGAGGATAGACTCAGGGACTGTGTCTAGTGAAAACCAGTACACCGATTGACTTTCCAAAACATCTTTACATAAAGTGAATCTTCCTCCCAAATATAACCACCTGTAACTCTAGTTATTTATCTTCTTCTCCACTTTAGTTAATAACCATCGTCAGTCTTCAGTTTTCTGGATGCTTGCTTTCAAAAAGTACCCAAGGTATTTGAAACCACTAGAAAGATCAGTAAAATTGAATGGGATAATCTTCTTGAATGGGCCCAGTTCATCTTCTGATAAGCCGGATGAATGAACCGTTGACTTTACAAGATTTAGCCTAAATCTTGTAACTAAACAAAACTTATCAATCAGGTGCATAATCACCTTCCATTCCCGCAGAGAAGCATAAGTTAGCAATAAAACATCATCGACAAAAAAAAATGAAGGATTTTTTAGAGTCTCAACACTTTAATTCGAGTTAAATACCCTTCTCTTTGACTCTTTTTCAGTAGCAAGCTTAAGGTCTCCATCATCAAAATGAAGAGTAACGGTGACAACAGGCACCCCTACCGAAGACCTCTTCCACTCCTGAAAAAATTCATTGCCTCCCCATTGACAAGAACAACCATAGACATCGAGTTTACGCAAGCCATTATCCAATTTGTCATGGCCACTCCAAACCCTACTTGTAGTAAAATCAAGCACAGGAAATCCCAATCAACATGATCATAAGCTTTTTGAAGATTGAGCTTCAAAATCAAAGATTTTTTATTTCCCTTAGTTATGCTATGAATACACTCATGGGATGTACCTATAGCATCATGAATTTGCCTGCCCTCCAGGAAACCAAACTGGTTTGTTGAGAGTGTCTTTGATAGGACAGGTTTGATCCAGATAGCTAAAAATTTTGAGATCATTTTATAAACAAGATTTCAAAGAGAAATGGGTCTAAAGTCCCCAAAATGTTGAGGATTATTAATTTTTGGGATTAGTGTTAGAAAAGTAGAGTTTAATATTCCTGCCAAACGACCACTTATGTGAACATCCTCGACAACACTTAGAAGATCCATTTTAATTAAGTCAAAGAAGTGTAGAAAGAGTTCCATAGTCCAGTAGTCGGGGCCCAGACTCTTCTCCCTCTTGAAAATATTCAAAACCATTTTCAGTTCCTTTTCACTAACCGGTTCATAGAGAGCCCGAGCTTCTTCCTCATTGATCCATCTGTTGAAACATCTCACCGCCTCAACTTGTTCAGTTGTTGAAGATATAATAGTTGGATTGAAAAAATATTTAAAGTGTTTTTCCGCTTCCTTCAAGATCTCTTCTTGACCTTTATGAACGAGGCCACTATTATCTCTGATTTCCCATAAATGTTTATTAATACGCCTGTGATTGGCGTAATGATGAAAGAACTTGGTATTAATATCACCACTTTGTAACTAGACTGCCCTGATTTTAAGCCTCCAATGGTCCTCCTGAACTTTCAGTAACTTATTCCTTTCTGATTCCATTTGAATCAGAGTTGGCTCATCCTCTAGGATGAAAGTACCATTCGCAATATTCTGTAATAAAAATTTGATATCAGATTCGAGTTTTAGCATAACAACCAATTCCCCAGTTCTAACTCTTTTAACCCATCTTTTTGTTATATTTTTTAAATCCTTCGGTTTCTTGTTAACTCTTCTTTGAATATCCTCCTCCTGAATATACTTTGGATTCAACCAAAGTTCATGTACCAAACTATTATAATCAAAGTCTAACAATCAATGAGGACTAAAATTAAAAGAGAAATATTTAGGATGAGTCGTTGAATCCAACTGTAATAAAATAGGAGCATGATCAGACACAAAGGCAAGCACCACAACTAATCTAAACAAATTGGTATTCATTAACAAGTCTGCTAACACCAAAAACCTGTTCATCCTTTTGGCAATGAAATCTGTGCCCCAATGTCCATTCCTCCAAGTCGGTGCAAGTTTATCCGGATGAGCATCCACTAAATTATGATCATTGAAAAAGGAAATAAAAAATTAGACAGAGGCCCACTACAGTTACTTCCTCCCCAAACTTCACCACTGGAAGTCATCAAGTTCAAATCACCAGCAATCACAAGGTTCCTTAATGAGAGGAGTCCATTGTTCGCCAAAGAGGTTCAGAAAAATTTACGCTCCAAACACGGTCCATAGATATTGAGAAAGTTGATTTTCTTTTTTGATTCTTTAATCTTACCTGTTAACAAAATCCCACCTCGTGTACGAAGAGGCATCAGACTAAAAAAATAAGGGTCCCACATCATAATTAAGCCCCCAGAGGTACCAACTGCATTGACTGCACAAACATCCCAAGATGGTCGAAATCTAAAAGCAAAGGATCTGGCTTGAATGTCTAAAACCATAGTTTATTTTAAAGATATAATATTAGGTAGAGTAGTATCTAAAACCGGTCTGAAAGAAGCATCTTTAAGGGACCCGCCAATCCCTTGAATATTAAGGGATAAAAAATTCATGGTTTATACCTTGCTAGGGCCTTCACCGCTATAAGTGCCCCACGGTCAGACATGATGGGTTCCTCCATTGAACAAAGAGTAATTTCCATCTGAAGTTTTTTCCTTATGCTTCTGGTCCTAACTGGAGAGTATTCGATGCCCCGTCCTCTTGACCAGGCATAATCCTTGTTTGTAATGACCTCAGCAAGTGGTGTTGTGTTAACCTCTCCCAAAACATTCTCCATATTGATGAGTGATTTGCCAAAAAAGGTAGGAATAGGTACTAGAGGATCGCTATCCTTTAGATAAGGGATCAAATATTCTAGTACTTCGTTAAGGGAGGATTCCCCTTCCTCTGGTTCTCTACAGTTCGGGAGACAAGGAGTTTCATCTGAAACTTGCAACGGAAGCTGAGTAAAGGCAATACTGGAAGAAGGAGTGTCAAGGGAAGGAAAATTCCTTGTAGTAAAAACACCAGATGGTGCAGGAGGTATGGAATCCCCTACCAGTAATCCCTCTTGTTCACTTAGTTGTGACAGGGACGAAGCCACAGGTCCCCCAGACTTCAAAGGATCACTCAATGGTAAGGGAAAGGAAGGTAAAGGCCCTAGCAAAATAGACCCCTTCCATGCCCCCGTAGAATCCTTCCCAAGGGATACTAAATAAATAAGTGAAGGGAAATTCTCCAAATCAACCTTTTCTAGTAAAGAAAGTGAGTTATATAAAACTGGACAGTAGTGAAGTAACTTACCCTAAACAGTGGAATCAAAATCTGGCTTCAAAGGTGACTCTGAGCCTGGAAACACACAATTAGTCCAAAAAGAGTTCTCCTCCTCTTCACATTCCTCCAGGTCTCTGTGTAGAGTTGTAATCTCTGAAATATCATCTTCCTCACCCTTTCCCCCACAGTTACCGTGTAGGTGTCCCGTTTTATGGAAAATGTTGCACCTGAATGGGATTCTGAGGTAATCCAACCTCTGGACAAATCTTCTACCTCGCCAATCGATCTCTAGTATTTCAGGTAATCCTTTATGAATATCAACCTCCACCAAAATTTTCCCTATTGTCCTCACAGGTGAAGATAAAAGGTCTAGTTCTAGTGCCAGGTAAGTACCTAAAGAGTTTCCAATGGCGACCAAGGATTCTTTTTTCTAGAAATGTAGAGGAAGATTGGGTAATAAGACCCAAAGATGTCGCAGGTGGAATTATTCGGTATCAGGATTAGATGCAAGCCTCTACCGCTTAAGCATTAAACTGCAATGCCCCAAAATCCAGTTCTGGTCAAGTAGTAGGTTCATGTCTTCCGAGCACTTGCAGATAATTCCAAACCAACCTTTGGTAAGTGAAATAAAATCCGGCAAGTATCCCAAAAGTGGCCCCCAAGTCATAGCCACCCATTCCCCCAAGTCAACCTTAACAAGATACTTATAAGACATCGGAGCCTAAAACCATTTTATGCACCTTCTTTTTATCTCTCCACTGCCTTCTACTAATGTGAGGACGAAGCCCCGAAAAGCTACCTTCCTGCACAGGCCGAATGGGAAATTACTCATTGCTAAGAACAAAATTACTCTGAGGAACATAACCCCCCTTTGTGCTCTGTCTGAAACTCAAATAATGATTCAAAGTCTCAGGGGATAGAGCTAAATGGATAGTGGAGTTTTTAGTATTCACATTAATGGGACGAGACCCGGGTGAGTACTTCCCTCTAGAAGAGTTATCAGGTTCTTTAAGTTCTATCTTATCGAAAAGACCAGCATCCTTCCACAGTTCCTCATCTGCCTCGCTCATGAGGCTACTGATGGATTCCTCAACACTTGGTATAGTTTGTAAGGTTGAGGGATTCCGCCTATGTCACCCCAGGCCCAACTACCCAAACACCATTAAAAGTCTTCTTACTTACGTGTAATGTAGTAAGAAAGAGTAATAACTAAAGTAATGGTGTATCAAACCGCACAAGGACCACTTTTCCAGAGAACAACACTACCAGTTGCCGAAAATAGTAACTAAACTCCCTAAAACCTCACTAAACCCGACATAAGATAAGTTGTGTTAGAATAAAAAGATAACACCTCTAAAATAACTGAAACTTTTAGAGAGAAAACTAAAAAAGACTAAGGAAACACTCCAACCAAATCTCATCATTGCTCAGAGATAGAATTCATTAAAAGGCCCGGAAAAAATCAAGAGTCCGAGAAACATGGAAGACAACAATAAGAGTCACGGGTTACTAAAAAACTAAAAAAAAACGTAGAGAGAGAGAGTGTGGGGTCCCTATAAAGCTTCACTAAAGAAAAACAAATCGGTCGGTTAAAAATATACTCCTCCATTCTTACAAGTAAGCCATACCATGGCTCAGTGAGTCGCTCAGAGAGTCATCTCCTCTTGTCGGCCATTCTCACCAACCGCCACTTTTTAGTTTCATGCCCAGTTGTAGAGCCCGCGACCATGCTTTTTTTTTCATTTTTGTTTTGATGTTGACACATTAATAATGTAATGTAATAATTAATTAATACATTAATGTATAATGTAACATATAACTTATTATTTATTTGATACTTTAATAATGTAATGTATTAAGTATAAATATGCATGACCTTCATTATGGTTTCCCTTAGTTGAGCATGGTTGGCAATGGTTAGTCATGTTTGACAATTGTTGTCTATAGAAGATCATGGCTAGCCATGATCATGATGAGTGATGACATTTATACATTAATTTATTAATTCATTAATTCATTAATACATTATTAATTAATACGTTGCTAAAGTATTAATACATTAAAACATTAATAAAGTATTAATACATTATTAAAGTATTAATACATTAATAATGCATTATTACATTAATGCAATGTCTAAATTAAAGTATTAATTTACATAAATGTATAATGGCCTTGTCTAAATTAAATGAGGTCATAGCCTTGTCGTCACGATGCTATGTTTGTCACATTGCGATGACAAGATATTTGCGTGACATTGCGATGACATGATATATGCGTCATATTGCGACGACAAGATATTTTCTTCACATTGTGATGAGGGTGATTTGTTCGTCACAATGCGACAACAAGGATATGTTCGTCACATTGCATCGACAAGGCTATGGTCATCACATTGTGACGACGTGATATTTTTCGTCACATTGCGACAACACGATATTTGCATCATATTGCGATGACATGATATTTGCATCACATTGTGATGGCATGATATTTGAGTCACATTGTAATGAGGAGGCCATGTTCATCAAAATGTGAAGATAAGGTTATGCTCGTCACATTGTGACGACAAGTCTATGGTCCTCACATTGCAAAGATAGGATATTTGTATTGCATTGTGACACCATGACATTTGTATCACATTGCGATGACATGAAATTTGTGTCACATTGTGATGACGAGGCAATGTTCATCACATTGCAATGACAAGGATATGTTCATCACATAGAGACAAGACGACTGTGTTCGTGAAATTGTGATGACAAGGCTATGTTTGTCACATTGCAAAGACAGGGATATGATTGTGACATTGTGATGACAAGGGTATGTTCAAAACATAGCAACAACAAGGCTATGTTCTACACATAACGACAATAAGGATATGTTCATCACATTGGGACGATATGATATTTGCATCGCATTGCGAGGACATGATGTTTGCATCACATTGGGACGACGAGGCTATGTTGATCACATTGCAGGATATCTTCATCATGGTGCGGAAATAAGGCTCTGTTATTCACAGTGGGATGATAGGGCTACGTTCTTCACAGTGTGATAATAAGGTTTTATTTTCCATGGTGCAATGATAAGGCTATGTTCATCACATTGAGACGACGAAGCTATGTTCGTCACATTGAAAAGACAAGTCTATGTTCAACACATTGTGACAACAAGGCTATGTTCATCACATTGTGATGACACGATATTTGTATCACATCACGAGGATAGGATATTTGCATCATCTTGTGACGACGAGGCTATGTTCATGACATTGCAATGACAAGCCTATATTTGTCACAGTGTGATGATAAGGCATGTTGATCACATTGCGATGGTGGGGCTATGTTCGTCACATTGGAATGACAAGGCTATGTTCAACACAATGGGGTGTTACTATGTTTTTCAGATTGTGATGTTTTTATGTTCATCACATTGCAACATTACTATGTTAGTAATTGGGACGATGCATTAATAATACATTATTAAAGTATTAATACATTAATTTGCAATGGCCATGGTTCACTATGGTTGATCGTGACCAATGTTAAATTTTGTTGACCGTGACCATTGTTAACATCCCTAGAACTTCACTATGCAT
>ML854249.1:14170-25218 GCA_009831015.1 Picea engelmannii
AATAATGTTGTTTATGTTATGAATTGAATTGGTTTCGAGACTGTTAAATTTTCTTTCATGTTTAATCCTACATCTGTAAATATCGTGACATTATCGTTTGATTGGTTAATTGTTGTTGCATAAAATTGCATTGTCATGTCTACGTGCATTGATTAATTAATAGTGGGACAAAGAGGTGATCGGTATCAGAGGTATAGAATGTTGATCTAGGCCTAATTAGATGGCTTGGTACGTGATACATTAGTATGAGGGAAAGAGTTTGTTGGAAAATTGCGTTTTAAAGAAGTACCCCATATCCATTCACATTCACATTGATATACATTATGTGTACTTTTGGTTTATTATGATATCTTAAAAATTTTGTTCATACCATTGCACATGCACATATGCCCAAGGAAATCAAGAAGAAATGGATGATAAAGGATTAAAATGTATCTTCATTGGATATCATGAGCAAGAAAAGGCATACAAACTATACAATATTTGATTGAATGGAGATAATAATCAACAAATATATGATTTTTGTTGACTATGAAACATGGGATGATCATCAAGGACCAACATGAGGTGTCACTGTAATAAATTATGTAAAGTTGTGCTATATATATTTTCTTGATAAGAGTGTGTATGAGATTTTGAAATCTCCAACATTTCGATTGGATACTATACCCATCATCACCTTGGACAAATGAAGCTAATATGTTGAAGCGAGTGTGTTGTGGTTTGTATTTAAATGAAGAGGTTGGGAAATGACTGTTAAAAAGAGGAAAGAGGAATAAGGTAGAGTGAATAGAATATTATGTTAGTTTTTGAGGTTAGGTAATAAAAGGAAAATAATAAAGTAATAAGATAGATTGAGATTATATTAAAATAGTCATTAATATTAGGTAAGAAAAATGAAATCAATACGTTAGTAAGTTAATTTAAAATTTCGAGATAAAACTGAGATAGTGCAAGCTTCAATAAAGTGAGAAAATTAATAAAGATCATAGGAGATAATTAATATTATTAATATATTAATAAATTAAAATGACAAGGAGAAAGAGAATACTAAATACAAGGTGAAATTCAGAGAGAAGAAAAGACGATATTGGTGAAAAGGAACTTATTGAAGGAGCAAAAGTCTGAAATCAAAAAGGGAAGAAGATGGGGGAAATGAGAGATATAATCAAGGAAATATTGAATAGGGGGAGTCTTGAGGCCAAAACAATCCCCCTTTACTTTATCTTTTTCAAGCGAAAGAAAAGTTCCCCCCTACTAAAATTTTCATCCCTAATGCCTAATCATATATTTCTTGAGCCTAATGATATTATTTATCTACCTTGAGTGATCTAGATTTTATGAGAAGAATGAAATGACTACATATTATTAACAGATGCTTAACACAGAATAAGAGAGATACAGTAAAACTGGTTTTCTATTCAATAAGGAAATAAGCTGAAACTGTAAAATACAGTGGAAAAAAAGCTTGTTGGAATGGTGGCAGCTTATCTCTGAGAAGAGATGTGTCAGTTGCGCTCATTCACAAGAAGATGATTACAATTAGGCTCTGAAGGCCTTTTTACAATAAACAGGAGTGTCAAAGACCCTAGACATTCAAAAACCTAACCCTAGGAGATGTAACACCAAAATTCATGTGGGCCCCATTTGGGTAAGTCAGTACATCAACTTCTCGAGGTCGTAATGTTTGCATACGATCTCCGTTTTAGGCGTACGATAGCCCATTGGAAAGATCTATCCGAGGACTACAACTTTTGTTTAAAGTATCATGAAGAACTTTTTCGACTGGTACATACCCAAAAAAACGTCGTTTAGGCCCTCAAAACAGCTTCGGAAGTTTCGGACCCAAAAATCTGCTAAAAATAGTAAATTACCAAAATTGCCAAAAAGTTGTTTTGAGCTAGCTGGAAAAGGTGGGTGGCTACCGATATCCACCTGGATCAATCCTCCCTCAGGAAGAAATGGTCTCCATTGCATTGAGTTTCCCCATAAGATGAGGATTTTTTTGCTGAATTTGGCCCTGGGTGAGCCACTTGCCTTGGTGTAGGAGCTGCCCTACTTTGACAACTCGATAAAGTTGGATCCTTTGCTGTCGAGTGCCAGTGATTTATGTGTCCACAATATGATCACGAATGTATGTTGTATGAAATCGAGGTTGAGCTTTGTTGGTGCCAGTTGTTCTGCTACGTCTGAGGTGTTCAATAATGGTGGGAAATAAGGCCGAAGGAGGTCCACGTTGAACACTAGGTGCAGACAAAGGAAAGGAGGAATGTTGAGCTCAAAAGAATTATCCCCCATAGCCTTGGTGATGGTGTATGACACATAACAAAGTGGGTAAAGATTCTTATGGGGTCCTATAAGGCATTCTTTCTGCAAGTGCAACCAAACTTTGTCGCCCATCTGAAACTTATGTGGCACTCGATGTTGATCATGGCACTGCTTGTACTTGTCATTGGACTTCTATACGATATCCTGAACCTGTTGGTGGATGTGATGGATCCTCTCAATGAATTGGGTGGATTTTTTAGCTTCAGTTGGAGCAGGATATGAGTCGATCATTTAAAGATTACAGAAAATCCTCCTGGAAAATCACAGCCCACGGTCCAACAAAAGAAAACACACCCCACGGGTCGAACCCCCTTTTTGTCTTTTACATGTGCATATTTAAGAAAAAGTGCCTCAGCCTTCAAAAGATTCGAGCTCTAACTTTGCTTTCTAAAAATAGAAAATAGTTACAATATTGCATGACACCTGTAAATAACCTCCTAAAACAAACAAAACAGTAAATTAAAGGAAAAGCTAAATTTGGAAACTGTTCCTTGTCTGTCACAAATTTGCTAGAAGGTTGTTGATGCCTATCCCTCGAATTATGGAACTAATGGCCACTTGTCCCTTTGACTGCTAGTCCTCTGCCTAGGAAAAAGAGATACTCTCCCACCTCCCTCTGACTGCCTGAGAGGTGCCTTGAATGCATTACATTTATGGATCTGCCTCATTTGTTCTAGCAGAATTGGTGTCTTGACTGCCAGTTGCATTTAAAAATGCCTCTAAATCTGGAGAAGTTTTCCATCTGTACATCTGAATTCTTGGATATTCTCCTTAAGTTCTTCTTCGAATCCTGAAATATGACTTTTTCTTTTGTGCCAGATACCTTTGAATCTGGAGCTCCTCATTCACTAATATTGATCTTAGTCTTAGGAGTCTTCAACTACTGATTTTATGGCTTAATAAGCTCTGCCACATGTTAACAAGAGTCCTATTATCAATCTGACCAAGATTCTTTAATTGCCATATTGTGCTTGAAAAACTCTGCCACCTGTGTGTCTTATCCTTCTACTACCAAGTATCTTGTCATTTGTATATTTGAATGACTAAAGACTACCTGGAAATTTGTTATCGATGTAGGATATTTGGAAATATTTCTAGACAGATGTCCACTCGAAATCCTTTTTTTTTTGTTTGCCTTTGAAGACCATCTTCACACAAAATGAAATTGGCAATCACTTCATTAATCGAGCTTTGAGAAAAAGGCAAGGGTTTCAAATGCGTGTGGAGATTTAATCCCAACACCTAGCACTTGGTACATTCTGCATCGGTGATGTAAACTTTGATATCTGGTAGCTGGATGTTGGACTCTATCTGTCTAATAATAAAATTGTGGCAAATTTCTGCATTTGAGTTCCAACATATAGAATTCTCAACCAAAATCTCAGAGAATAGTGGCATCATTTGGGTTTAAGMTGATATTTGGCATTTGAWTTTTTTTATGAAAAMTCTTCATTTAACAACTRGATATTTAGTTGGAAAATTCACGTCTTGACTTCCTGTGGTTGTCYGCTTCATATTTCTTAGCTTGGCACTTATATRCATGTTTCCTTATATTGTGCTCCTACAACACTTGCRTAGYGCAAACTCRMTGCAMAAACTCTGTTTTTCWTCATTTAATGAAAAAATTAGTGGATCTKCATACACAAATTTTGTCCTCCTTATTTGGTGCCCACTAGAATTTTCCCATACGACSATCAAGAACCAAAAGGACATACACAATAGAGATTTCATTTCATGTCATAATAACAGCGACATGGGGATTTTACTACATTGATAAGTCACCAAGTGCCATCATTCCTTTCCTGATTTTCATAGAGGTTATATATACATTTCCATGCATATGTGCAGGAAAATCATCTCATTTCACAATCTCTGTTCAAACATCATACAATGCCTCTTGTTGAACAATCTGCTTGACAGATTGAATTTGATTATGTGAAATAAATGCCTTCCTTGACAGTTACCTTGATTTTCATTTTGACATTTGGTACCTGCTGGGCGATTCCCTTGACACCTAGAATTTTGTTGGCATTTCCATCAACATTTAGAACTTACTATATATGCTTGAGCTCCTTCCATTTTCTCCTTTGTCACTCATTTTCATCGTTCTAGACATGGTTTTATCTTACTCAAACGAATTTGTCTTTCAAGAACCTGTATATGATTGTTGAGTGCTGCCTCGACCCCTAGAAACTCAGGCTTTGACACTAGTAAGTGATTCTAAATGTTGGAACTTAGGCTTGGTTGCATCTAGCACTCGAACATTGGTCTTTGGTAGCATATGGGCTTTGCTGGAAACTTCGATTTCGTATGTTGTTGTTAACCCGTGTCTTGTGTGTTGCATGATGTTACATGCTAACCCCTGACATGCGTTGTGTTGTTGTGTGACAGGTTGCATGGAGCTGGAGCGTTAGAGTGTAAACTTGGCCTCCAGGCTAAGTTTTGATGAAAAACACATAAAACCAAAAAAACTCAAATTTAGGGCAGAAGCTCGAAAACCACTAAAGAATACGCACCATGATGTGTCCACGGGCTAGAAAACTCAGAAAAATTCCAAAATGCCCGAGAAAAAAAAGTAATACAAAGTCCAAGATGATAAATATGAAGATCAGAGAGCCATTTTTTAATCTAGCTATAGGCTTTCGGTCGCTAGGGGTACACAAAAATTGGGTTCTAACCAAATGAAAGCTCTCTCTTTCGGTAGCTAACATAACATGAGACTCTACTCTTTAGCTACCAAAAACAAAAACTCTTGTGTGATAACAGCTGAGGTGAATTGAGAGATTGTTGTCGCTTTTACATCCTGGTTGTGCATCATGAGCAAAAGCATAATGCCTAAAATAGATGACAGTCAGAATATTGATTTCCCTATAAATTATAGGGTCCTAACAGGAACCAATGGTTGGAATCCCAACCCCACCTGAAAGGGGTTGTGGTCAATTGAGCTATGCAGGGCTCGATTGTAGCTATGTTGGACATAGGGAAGAATCCCATCCCATGTGCGAGGGTTCTTGGAATTATACATGCACAGGATATGCACAATCATTCGATTTATGACCTTGGTTTAGCCATCTGTCTGGGAGTGGAAGGTTGTGGATTTGGTGAGCTTGGTGTCCAGCAGTAACCAGAGGCTCAACCAAAATGTCCTGAGAAATTAACTGTCTTGATCTGAGACAATGGTTTGTGGGATTCCAAAATGTACCCAGAGTCATTCAAAGAAGAGGTTGGGAGTGGTTTCTACTGTGATTCTCTTCTTGTAGGTAAACAAAATCGCCATCTTAGAAAAGCGATCAACAATCACAAAAAGACAGTCATTTCCCCGCTTGGTGGATGGGAGACGCCACATGTATTCCATTGATATGAATACCCATGGTCTAACAGGAGTAGGAAGAGGGGTGTACATGCCTTGTTTCTTAGCATCTGGCAAGCATTGGTGAATGGTCGCAAGATATCGTCCATCATCCTCATGAAAGTGGGTGGACCATTTGTCAAACCAAAGGGCATGACCAACCATTCAAGAAGGCCTTCCTTTGACTTGAAGGCGATCTTCCATACATCTGTCTACTCTATCGGGACCTGGTGGTAGCCAGACTTTAGATCAATCTTACTAAAGTATTTGTCCCCCATGAGTTGATCAAGGAGGTCGTCGATTTAGGGAATTAGGTACCAGTTTCTAACTGTGATTTTATTCAGGGCCCGATAATTAATGCAGAGTCACGAGGTTCCATCTTTCTTTTGTACCAGCACGATTGGGCTCCCACAAGGTGATGAGATGGGACAGATGTACCCCTTGTGGAGAAGTTCTTGGATCTGTCACTTGATCCATCATTCTCTAACATAGAGCGGCGATAGACTAGCCCATTGGGCAGTGGTGCGTCGGGGGTCAGATCGATTGGGTGCTTGGCTTGACAGTGCAGAGGTACCCCGGTAGGTGAGGAGAAGATATCTGAATATTCTTCGATGACCTTATCTACTTTCTTCTGCTGTGTGGAGAGGTTAACCGCAGAGATGCTAGATGTGGCTGTGATCTTTCACTCATTCCGAGAGCGAATCACGAAGAAGTCAAACTTCCCCGTCTGAGAGATGACCTTCCTGCATTGCTTGGTAGAAATCAAGGAAATAGCACTAGGTGGTACTACCTCGGGTATCCTGTACAATTTTTTGTTCAAAGTAATAATAACACTAAGAGGCCTAGACTCATATACAACATGACATTTTCATAAATAAGATTGGCCCAAAATAAAATCACAAACTTTAAGAGGAGCAACATTACACAATACCTCATCTTTGAAGGGCTTGATGTCGTACAACAATTGACACTATTGTCTGACGCGAAGATCGTTTCCTTGGCGGAGCCATCCAATGATGTAGGGTTGTGGGTGTGGCGTTGTTGGTAGGTCCAACCGCTTGACAACCTCTGCTGATATGAGATTGTTCTGGCTACCTCTATCAACAATGACGTGTAGTGGGGTGCCTTTTACCCACATCTGTGAATGGAAGAGCTGCTCTCCTTCTTTTGGCCCATCTGGTTCATCAGGTTGGAGCTTGGTGGTAGCAACGGTGGCATTGGGTTCCGCGCTAATGATACGTCTTCCCATTTCTGGTTCTGAATCAGAGTCAGAACCAGCATATGATTAAGAGGCTTTCACTTCAACCACCAACGACTGCTTTGAGCAGCAATCAATAGTGTTATCTCAAGGGCTCTTATGGAAGTCACACCACTTCCTAGTATCTTTCTTTGTCTTTCCGGTGTCCTTCTTTGCTTGCAGCTTAGACTAGTTGTCCTGATACTATCCATATTTGCTCTGTCCTTTGTTCTGTTGCTTGGGGCTGCCTTTTCCTAGCTTTTGTTGTGAGGGGTTCCCAGGCCCAAATTTCCACGTCTTTTGTTTGAGCTTCTGCTTGATTTTGACAGCATATCGGTAGGCCGTGGCCAAGGAAGAGATGTCCAGAAATTACATTTCGGTCTGGATGTATCTATGCAGAGCACTACGATACTTGAACATCAGATTTCTCTTTGAATCTTTGATACCCATCTTGGTGCGCAAGGTATGGAAGATATTTATGAACTTTGGCAGTACTTGGTCTCTTTCTTGCCACAGTGTGGTCCATTTGGTATACAAGTCGTCATAACTTCCAACAGGGTAGTATTGTTACTTTATAACATCTCTGAAGGATTCTCAGATGGTCATGACTATAAATAACGGGGGTTCCTTTGTTTCCTTTTGCTCACAGAAAATTTCCCACCAATCTTTGACATGGGGAACAACTTTGAAGAGTGCAAAAGTAATATTTTATCTATTCGAAAAGTTATGGATAAAAAAACATCCTTCTAGTAGATTCAACCACTTGTCTACACCATCTGTGTCTATCTGACCTTCAAATACAGGAATATCGAAGTTTATTTGCACCTTGAAGGGGGCAGCGCTTCCGCTCGAAGAAGATACATCACCTGTTGGTAGTCGCCGATGGATTTGCACGAAACTATCCATCATCTTGTTACTTTGTTGCATGAGGGCTTCCTTAAACAACATTTTGAAATGATCTCCTGTCCCATCATCTTTCTTTTCTCCTGCCATGAGAGGTCGCTTGGGTGTGTGAGAGCTTTGGTCCTCAAGAGAAACAAGCTCGAGACCCAATTCTTTGTACTCTGACCTCTTTGGGGACATGCATTAAGACAACAAGGAGCATATCTTTCTGATACCACTAATCCGTATTTTATGAGTAGAACAAAATGACTACAGATTATTAACATATGCTTAACAGAGAATAACAAAGATACGATAAAACAAGTTTTCTATTCAATAAGGAAATAAGCTGAAACTGTAAAATGCAGCGGAAAACAAGCTTGCTGGAATGGTGGCGGCTTATCTCTAAGAAGAGATGTGACAGTTGCACTCATTCGCAATAAGATGATTACAATGAGGTTCTGAAGGACTTTTTACAATAAACAAGAGTGTCAAAAACCTTAGACATCAAAAAACCTAATTCTAGGAGATGATGTGCCAAAAGTCATGTGGGCCCCTTTGGGTAAGTGAGTACATCCACTTCCCGACATCGTAACTTTTGCATACGATCTTTGTTTTACGCATACGATATCCCGTTGGAAAGATCTATCCAAGGACTAAAACTATTGCCAAAAATTTGATGATAAAATTTTTTGATTGGTACATACCCAAAAAAACATCATTTAGGGCCTCAAAATGACTCCGGATGTTCACGACCTAAAATACTACTAAAAATAGTAAAATACCAAAATTGTCAAAAAGTTGTTTTGAGCTAGCTGGAAAAGGTGGGTGGTCACCAATATCCACCTGGATCATTGAGGGAGTTAGAGGATTTGACCTTGACTCATGATTATCTCTAATGAAGGTTTATTATCCCTTTTTGTCTTAAGATTCCAAATATATTCATGACACTTCCTGAGCTATGATGTTTCGTTGACATTTATATGATGGATTAACACGTTATCTTCAAACCTTTTTTAGATTCTAAAGTTCTTCACGATCCTATGAGGTTGTATTGTTTAAGGTTCTATTGATGGTTGTCTTGAATGATTTTTTTGTTGATTCAAATTTTATACTTCAGCATGTGGATTTTTACACCGAAAGGCGTACACCTATTGACAATGGGCAGATTTAATAGGGGTTTAGTGCTTAATAGGTTTTCTATGGACATGATTAAATATGGCTGGAATATTCTTAGTAGTCACACAAAATAAATGGTTGTGATTTCAATCATTAACTTCCTAGCTATTATAAAGACATCCATTTATGTGTTTACTTTTTTACATTTACCTAATCATATTTAAAAATTACTTTGATAGCTAACTTATTGCCAAGTAAGTGATTAACATAAATTAAAATATTAACACCAGATAAATGAAGCTCAACCGTTTATTTGTTAATCAATAATAAAATTTAATATGTTCTTTTAAGGATTCTTTTCATCTTATGAGCCTTTCGGCGTTCACCAACAACTATTTAGCTGTTGTGCTAGTAATACTAGCACAACTGCAAACTTTTGCGGCTGTGAACGCCGAAAGGTTTCGGCGGGCCCAAAGAAGAAAATTGTGGCTGGTGAACGTTTTAAAATTTTTTATTGGCTCAGAAAATGAAGCGTTAATTACTCAGAATTAGAAAATCAAAAGTTAATTATTTAGAGGTGGCAATCACCTAGCCACCATAATAAATTTTAAATATAATTAAGTAAAAGTAAAAAAATAAACATGTAAACTGATTAAACCGATGTCTTTATAATAGTGAGGAAGTTAGTGGTTGAAATCACAACCATTGATTTATTAGGATGACTAAAAATATTCCATCAATATTTAATCTTGTCCATACAAAACTAATTAAACACTAAAAACCTATTAAATGTGCCCATTATTAATAGATATACACTTTTCTACGTAATAAAAGGATAAGGGGACATTCTTGTGCAAGTCAACCAAAGAGATTCTATAATGTTCGTTTTAGTCAAAAAACTGAAGAGTTCTAAGGGATTGCTTTACTTACTTGTAAGCACTGAAGCACCATTGGATTCACGTCGGCGAGCACCTACCGTGCAAATTCTTTGTCGGTATTCCACGCGTGCTCATTAGCTATGGTATAAAATATTCATGTCAACCATTTAGTTTTTCTGAAATACCCAAGTTGGATTGCTAGTGATATAGAGTTAAATTGAGAGAAATATATATACAATCTTACCTGCAAAGACTTGCGGGCGCACAATATGAACTTGATTTTTGTGCTGAAGAAGGCTCGTTTCGTCCATATCAGGAATCGTTTGGACTACAAAATCCGTATCAGGAATCGTTTCGTCCCGGGGAATGAAGATCACTTTTGGAAAATTTACTCGGCTTTCAAATTTGGGATCTGCATAAAATTTTGTAGTGCAAGGAACGATGGCAATCAAATGTGCCATGTTATTCTATTATCCAGCGACGAAGTCGAAGAAAGAGCACGGTCACAATTTTCTCAATCCCCCAGCTGAGAATTCTTAGAATCTCTAAAATCACGATATTTGCGACACCGATCCACTAAAGGATGGGCTACTCCTCAAGGAAAGAAAAATATGCATTGGAATTTTTCAGATTGGGATAAAGCGACTTTATAATGGGTACGTTTGTGACATTGATGAAAATATTTAAAACAATCTGTTTATTAATCAAAATGATATGCAACAATGGAAAAAGGAAGGATAAATGTTATACCTGTTTGGGTTGATGAGCGACCCGTCCTACATCTTCTTGGATATGGGAAGTCCTTGGATCCACCCAACACTTTCCTCACCAGCTCTGGATCGCTGTCAGGGTCCCCAAGATCATTGTAAACATCATAATTGATAAATTGTGAAGGACAGAGAAATGCAGAGAGAAAAAGAATAGTATATTCAAATGTATGAAGAAGTACAGAACAGAACTGAAGAGATTCAGAAGTTCTCCTAACAATAGGAAATAGCTGAGCTTATATATGCTCAAAGCAAGACACAAATAGAAAGTACAACTATCCAGTACAGCTGGCAGTGTACGGTTTTACTGTTGAGGGTACAATATATTTAACACTCCCTCTTAGACTCAACAGTTACAATCAGCAGCACTGACTATGCCTAAGTGTTGTCTCTGGAAATCAAAAACTGACTTTCCTAGTGGCTTAGTGAAGATGTCAGCAAGATGATCTCGAGAACCACAAAATTGTAGTGCAATGTCACCATTATTG
>ML854249.1:32764-43491 GCA_009831015.1 Picea engelmannii
TTGAAGATGCTGGCATATTCTTCGTCGTCCTCTCTAATCAATGGATGAGATTTTAATAAATTAACTTCTGCTCATTTATAAAGACGTCCGTTTATGTGATTACTTTTTTACATTTACTAAATCAGATTAAAAAATTACTTGTTGACCACCAGATTGCCACGTTCAGTGATTAAGAGATAATCTATTAAGCTGACCACAATTTGCTAAATTATTATTACTGGGCGGATAGGTATGACCGCGTGGATGTTGAATGCCAATTTAAAAGTTTTACCACTGCGGATGTTTATGGCCGCGTGGATATGAAGTGAAGCGTTTCCAGTGCGGATGTTTATGGCCGCGTGGATGAACGCCGAACGGCCCATAAATAAAAACTGTCGTGTTCTCCAAGCATATTTTCCATATATTATATGATGATACTAAAATATCTTTCTGTCGCGCAGGTGGAAAACAATCTGTACCCATTTCTGCACCTGTGCTCAGACGGGAACCTGTTCATCTTTGCCAACAGGGACTCCATTCTTCTGGACTACAAGAACAACGTGGTGGTGAAGACGTATCCGAGGATACCGGGGGCTGGCCCTGAAACTACCCTTCCACGGGGTCTTCCGTATTATATTTTCCCGTATGGTACCAGCGTTTATATTTGCAAAATATATTTTCCCGTATTATATCATCATATTATATTTGCAAAATATGTCGTTCACCAAAAAATTAAGGTTTATTTTGTAAATAAAATAAGCAATAAAAAAATTAGTTACGATTTGTTTGCAAATAAAATATGCCTTTCGGCGTTGATCAGCCACAATTATGTGGCTATGCTAGTTTTTAACAATATGAAGATTGTGGTGGTTGCTCGACCAATTCAAAGTTATGAAAAAGTTTCGAAGGTTCTAGCTGGCCCAATATTTGAGGATACATTACACATTCTCTATCTTTAGTGTATACCAGTCATAGTTGGAGCTGGAACACTATAACCATAGATACAAACAAAATGTTGATGGTAAAAATTGTTACTTATAATTCTAACCTCAGGACCTCAGTGTGTGACTCTACACTGCTAGTTGTTTTGGCCAACTGTATGAGTTGTTAGGATTTATTGTTTTGTTTCTTGATTCAGTTGTAATGTTTCTCACCTATAAGGTTCATCCTTTCATCTAATACGAATGCGCTCTACACATTCTTGTCCCCAATCAATATTCTCTATATTATCTTCTTTACTTCTTATTTTTTCATGGTATCAGAGCGTAGGATGTAAGCCTCTTCACCGAGCCTGGAGTGCAGCCTGATCCTAGGAGCAAGAGCACAGAGAATACGTTGTCTCGCAGATGAGAGCGCCAGAGGTAAGACTCTTCACAAAGCTTGGAGAATAGTCTGCTCGAAAGATCCTTGGAGACAACATAGTGCGAGAAAGCAGCCCTGTTGAAGGACGTAGTGTTTAAAGATTCATGGAATCCCTTCTTCAGAAGGAAGTTGAGAAGCAAAGGAGAAGCTACAAAATTCGTTAGATCGAAGCACGGAGAATCGACAGACATCGGATCTAGGTACGGTGCACGAAACTTAATCTTTTAAGTGCACAGGAGAACAGAAGTCCTGAACTAAATTGGGACCGTCCATCGTCAGGAGGGGCAAGTGGCAAAAGATATGGAACTCCAAAACAACTGCACTCCGGGAGTTTCCAGACAAGATGGTCACAAAATTGCCGAAGCAGCACGAAGCCGTAGCCAATCTGAACCATCTGCCAGAAAAGACGCATGTCAGTTGATCCTACACTTCAAAGAAAAGACACTCCGAGAGAAATCAAGTCTCAAGGTAGCAAAACTCCCAAAGTCTCGAAGGTGCGAAGTAGATTTGGACCGTTGGAGCCAGAGGGGACACGCGTCACGTGATCCCACACTTCAGCGCTAGAGCACTTCGGATGTCTAAGAAGTGTGGAGGAGCCACAGTCGTCGAAGGTCTAGTTGCCTAAAGTTAATCTTAGCCATTGGATCCAGGGGACACATGTCAGACGATCCCTGTATCCGGCGATCTCGAACTCCAGAGGAACGAAGTAAGTTGGCTAGAGATGAGGACTCCTGAAGGCCCGGAATCCCATAAATGATCCAGACTGTTGATTTTAGTGGACGTGTGGCGTTAGATCTAGAGGTTCGGAGCATCAATACTCTAAAAGAAGGAAGGTTTGTTGAGTCAAGTACTCTCGAACCCCCGAAGCTTCGAAGAGACAGAGTAGATCCAGACCATTGATCAAATCTCATCGCAACCATCTGTTGGAAAAGGACACATGGCACAAGATCCCTCACTTTAGATGTTGAGAGCTCCAGAGGAAAGGTGAGTAGTGTGGAGAAATAACTCTCGAAGGCCGGAGTTCACCTAAGTCGTTCATCTACGAGGACACACGACGCTAGATCTCTCACTTCAGAGGCTTAGCACTCAGGAGGGTTTTGCGAAGTGAAGCATTGGAGCGAGAACTAACTGGAGTCCCAGAGTTCATCTTGACCGTTGAAGGTTGAGGACAGGTGTCGACAGATCTCACACTCTGGAAAGTTAACACTTTGGAGGTTTGTGGTGTTGTGAATCTCGAAACTCCCAAAGCCCGAGATTCCAATGTAAATATTAGTCATCCAATCAAGAGGATACATGGAGGTAGATATTTCACTCCACGAGTTCGCTAATTCGACACTCCAGAGGATTTTTAGTATTGTGCATGAAACGCCTGAAGCCCGAAGTCCCGAAGCGCTTGGTTTTCAGACCCTGGTCACATGAGAAGCTAAACTTCAAATTTTTTTTTGGCTTCCAAGTACGCTCATATAGCTCAATTCCGTCATTAGAGGGGCTACAGTCAATAAACAATAGAGCTCAGAAATCTATAGATCTCGTGCTCGGATAGCGAGATACATCTAGATCGAAGCTAAAGAAGTGGTCAACCCCGCATTTTTCGGCCCGAAGTCACACAAAAGATTTCGCATACCTAGTTTTACGCACGGGAAATAGGTAAGGCACCAAAATACCTGACATTTTCTTTATGTTCTATTTCTTTTCAAGATGGCCACCTCTAACAACTTAGGACCAACACAAGGACCGATTCTTCTTGGAAAGAACTATGAGTTTTGGTCTCTCAGAATGAGATCCTTCTTGCAAGAACATGAGTGCTGGGATCCCGTGGATCATGGCTATGTGGAACCAAATCTTGCAGTTCTAGCTGCCATGACCAATCAGGAGAGAGTTGCTATGGCAGAACAGAGGAAAAGAGAGAGTAAGACAAAGTTATAGATTCATAACTCAGTGGATGACCTGATTTTCTCAAAAATTACAGGTGTTGTTCCTTCAAAACAGGCCTGGGACATCCTTAAATCAACTTACCAAGGAAATGACAGGGTCAAAACAGTTAAGTTGCAAACCTTGAGGATGCATTTTGAGACTTTAAAAAGAGTCTAAAAACGTTGATCAATTTATGACCAGATTCATGGGAATTGTAAACCAGCTCAGTTTGATTGGTGAAAGACATCCCTGATCAAAGGATCATTGAGAAAGTCCTCATAATTCTACCAGAGAAATTCGAAATGGTTGTTATAGCCATCGTTGAATCCAAGGATCTGTCAAATTTTTCAACAGATGAACTAATGGGTTCTCTATTGACACATGAGACCAAACAACATCTCTAATAAGAGTTACTATCCAATGCCTTTAAAATTCAATTCTCTTTCAGAAGAGGGAGAGGCAGAGGCAGAGGTAGAGGTCATCAAGGAAGAGGGAGAAGTCCAAGTAACAATCACTCAAGAAGGTCACCAACATCAAAACCAGAATCAAAATTTTCAGCCTCAAAGAGGCAGAGGGAGGAGATCAAATGACAAAGAAAGCATACAATGCTACTACTACAAAAATTATGGGCACTATGGATCTAAATGCCGAATGAAGCAAGCAGATCAACACTCAAGAAAAGAAAATGTCTCAAATCATGAAGGAGAAACTTGAGATGGAATGTTTCTCTCATGGCACAAGACTGAAGAACAACACAAAGATCTCTCGTTGGTGGACAATGGATGCAACAATCACATGACAGGTAAAAAAGATTTACTTTCATGCATTGATTCTTTTATTTCATCTGATATTAAACTTGGAGATGATTCTTTAGTCAAATCTCAAGGAAAAGGAATTGTACCTATTCTCAATAAACAAAATGTAAAGAAAGACATAAACAATGTCTATCACATGCCAGATATGAAACATAATATGTTAAGTGTAGGACAACTAGTTGAAAATGGTTATAAGGTACTCTTTGAGGGAGAATAATGTAGGATATATGACAAAACCCCCAACAGAAAATGTATTTCTAAAATCCACATGACTACGAATGGAATGTTTCCCCTAACCCTTAGAACTGCAAATTTGATCTAATCTTATGCACAAAGTGCATCCACCCCCATTGAAACTAAGATTTGGCATGCAAGATTTGAACATCTACCATTTCAGAGTCTAAGCCTTCTATAGAAGCACTCTATGGTCAAAGGTCTACCTATCTTCAAAGAGAAAAATCCCCCATGTGAGTTCTGCATTCTTGGAAAACATGAGAGAACAAGTTTTCCACTGTGCTCCACTCAAGCCAAACAACACTTAGAGTTGGTTCACACTAACCTTTGTGGACCAATGAAAACAAATTCAATAGGTGGTAGATTTTATTTCCTAAAATTTATTGATGAGTTTTAGCAGGAAAATATGGATCTATTTTCTCAGACACAAGTTTGAAAATTTTGCAAATGTCAAAGAATTCAAGGGTAAAGCTGAAAAATAGAGTGGGAAATATGTGAATATTCTCATATCAGATGGAGGAGGAGAATATAGGTCCAAAGAATTTGCAAATTTCTACAAATCACAAGGCATCATCATGCAAACTACAACCAGGTATACTCGACAACAAAATGGAGTGGCTGAGAGGAAAAATCAGACTATAATGAACATGTCAAGAAGCCTTCTTAGAGAGAAATGTTTGTCAAATCTATTTTGGGCTGAAGCAATAGCATGCTCAGTTTATCTCCTGAATAGATCTCCAACCACCAGTCTCAAGATGAAGGTCCCTCAAGAAGCATAGAGTGGGACAAAACTGAATGTCGCTCATCTTAGGACATTTGGATGTATTGCATTCCCTTACATACCTTTTGAATTAAGGAAGAAACTTGATAATAGAAGTGAAAAAATGCATTTTTGTTGTCTACAATGAGACATACAAATCCTACTAAATTTACAATCCAGTTTCAAAGAGACTCGTTCTCAGTAGAGATGTCAAATTTCTTGAAAATTAGTTTTGGAGTGAGTCTGAAAATCGGCCTATGGACATTCAAAATCCATTGCTACCACTTCCTGAAAAAACAAAAAGTTGAGAACAACAAACACATTAGCGTGTCCTTCCTAGATTGCAGGTACACGCACAACCTGAAAGTCTTCAAGACAACTCTTCTTAAGAAGAAATTCATCCTCTTAAACTCGAAATAAGAGAACTTGAAGCCTAAGAGAAATCCATCAGCAGTTGGATGATATTGATCAACACAATCTTTTTTCATTACTGTCATGTCAACCTACATCTTTTAAAGAGGTAGCTAAAGAACCACATTGGGTTCAAGATATGAACAAAGAGATTGACTCCATTGATCAGAACAAGACATGGGATCTTGTTGATCTACACAGACATAAGACAAGTATTGGTGTCAAGTGGGTTTACAAAACTAAAATCAATGAAAAGGGACATATTGAAAAACACAAATCAAGACTTGTTGCCAAAGGATTCTCATAGCAACCAAGCATTGATTATGGTGAAACTTTTGCTCCAGTAGAAAGGTTGGACACTGTAAGGACTCTCTTAGCCATAGCAGTTCAACACAAATGGAAAGTATACCAGATGGATGTCAAGTCATTTTTCCTGAATGGTGTCTTAGAATAAGAGGTCTATGTGGATCAACCACCTAGATTTTAAGTCAAAGAGAAGCCAACCAAAGTGTATCGGTTGAAGAAATCCTGGTATGGCTTAAAGAAAGCTCCAAGAGCTTGGTACAAAAAAATTGACACTTACTTGATCAAGAGCGGTTTCAACAAAATCCCAAATGAGCCAACTCTATACACCAAAACTGATCAACAAGAGGGTACAGAGCTTGGTATCTTCTTTACTTCTTAGAGGTTACTTCTTATGAGGATGCATTTTGAGACTTTAAAAATGACAGAGTTTGAAAAAGTTGATCAATTTATGACCGAAGTCATGGGAATTGTAAACCAGACTAGGTTGACTGGTGAAGACATCCCTGATCAAAGGATCGTTGAAAAAATTCTCATAAGTCTACCAACAGAATTCAAAATGGTTGTTACAATCATCCTTGAAATGAAGGATCTGTCAAATTTTTCCACAGATGAACTAATGGGTTTTCTGTTGACACATGAGACTAGACTACATCTCAAAGATGAGGCAATAGCCAATGCCTTCAAGACTCAATTCTCTTTCAGCAGAGGGAGAGGTAGAGGCAGAGACATAGAAATAGGTCAACGAATAAGAGGGAGAAGTCCAAATAACAATCACTCAAGTCAAGGTCACAGACATCAAACCCAGTATTAGAGTTTCCAGCCTAAAAGAGGTAGAGGGAGGAGATCAAATGACAAAGCAAGCATAAAATGCTACTACTGCAAAAAGTATGGGCACTATGGATCTGGATGTCAGAAGAAGCAAGCAGATCATCACTCAGGCAGAGAAAATGTCTCAAACTATGAAGGAGAAACCTGAGATGGAATGTTTCTCTCATGCCACAAGACTGAAGAACAACCCAAAGATCTCTGGTTGCTAGACAATGGATGCAACAATCACATGATAGGTAACAAAGATTTACTTTCATGCATTGATTCTTCTATTTCATCTTATATTACAATTGGATATGACTCTTTAGTCAAAGTTCAAGGAAAATGAACTATACCTATTCTCACTAAACAAAATGTAAAGAAAGACATAAACAATGTCTATCACGTTCCATATTTGAAACATAATCTGTTAAATGTAGGACAACTAGTTGAAAATGGATATAAGGTACTCTTTGAAAGAGCATCATGTAGGATACATGAAAAAAACCCCAACAAAACTTCATCCTTTGAACCTCAAATTCATAGAACTCAAAGATTGAGAGGAATCCATAAGCAATTGGATGATATTGATCAACACAATCCTTTTGCATTAATTCCATGTCAACCTACATCTGAGGCAGCTAAAGATCCACATTGGGTTCAAGCTATGAATCAAGAGATTGGATCCATTGAGAAGAACAAGACATGGGATCTTGTTGATCTGCCCAGACATTATACAAGTATTGGTGTCAAGTGGTTTTACAAAACTAAACTCAATGAAAAGGGGTAGATTGAAAAATACAAAGTAAGACTTATTGCCAAAGGATTCTCACAGTAGCTAGGCATTGATTATGGTGAAACGTTTGCTCCAATAGAAAGGTTGGACACTGTAAGGACTCTCTTAGCCATAACAACTCAACATAAATGGAAAGTATACCAGATGGATGTCAAGTCATCTTTCATGAATGATTTCTTAGAAGAAGAGGTCTATGTGTATCAACCACTTGGATTTGAAGTCAAAGAGAAGCCATCCAAAGTGTATCGGTTGAAGAAAGCCTTGTGTGGCTTAAAGGAAGTTCCAAGAGTTTGGTAAAACATAATTCACACTTATCTGATCAAGAATGATTTTAGTAGAAGCCCAAATGAGCCAACTCTATACACCAAAACTAATCAGCAAGGTAAAATTTTGATTGTATGTTTATATGCTAATGACATGATATATACTGAAAATCTTGATTTAACCAGTTTTAAACATGCCATGCAATCTGAGTTTGAGATGATAGATCTTGGAATAATGAAATATTTTTTAGGGATTGAGGTTGACCAATCAACCAAAGGGATTTTTTCCAGTCAGCAAAGGTATGCAGTAGACATCATCAAAAGATTTTGCATGGAAGACTGCAATCCAATAGAAACCCCCATACCTCTAGGCACAAAATTGAGCAAGCAAGATGAAGGCCCTACAGTGCATTCTACCTTGTACAAAAGTTTAGCCGGGAGTTTGTTGTATCTTACAACAACTAGGTTTGATATTTGACAAAATAAGAAGTAAAGAAGATAATACAGAGAAGACAGATTGGGGACAAGAATGTGTAGAGCAAATTCATATTAGATGAAAATGATGAGGCTTATAGGCGAGAACCATTACATCTGAATCAAGAATCAAAACAAGAAATCTTAACGACTGATACAGTTAGCCAGAACATCTGGCAGTTTACAGTCACATACTGTTGAGGTTACAGTTATAACTAACACTCCCTCTTAAACTCAACAATTACAAACATCAACATTGATAATGCCCAAGTGTTGTCTCTGAAAATAAAAAATGGTTTTTCCTAGTGTCTTTGTAAAAAATTTTGCGAGCTGATCTCATGAGCCACAAATATGAAGTGTGATGTTACCATTATTGACTAGCTCGCGTATGAAGTGAAAGTGAGTTTCAATGTGCTTGCTTTTCTTGTGAAAAATATGGTTTTTGGATAAAGCAATTGTTGAAGTGTTGTCACAGAAGATAGCAGTTGTCTCATTTTCTATATGTGACATATCATTCAATATTCTCCGCAGCGAGATAGCTTGACAATAAGCTGAGGTAGCGGCGACATACTCTGCCTCTACAAAAGAAATTGAGACAATGGGTTGTCCCAAGAAATCATGTTCATGCCGAGGTGAAAACCATATCCTGAGGTTCTTTTTTGGTCATCTAGGTTGCCTGCAAAATCACTGTCAGTGTAACCAGAGAGATGATTATCTTTAGACTACGTGTACCATAAGCGAAAAATTGAGAGTGCTTGCAAGATATCTCAAAATTCTTTTCATCATCTTCAAGTGAGAATCTTTGGGAGATTCTATAAACCTGGAAACAAAACCAGCTGCATACATAATATTGTTAGTTATAACTGTAACCTCAACAATATGTGACTGTACACTACCAGATGTTCTGGCCAGCTGTATCAGTCGTTAGGATTTCTTGTTTTGTTTCTTGATTCAGTTGTAATGGTTCTCACCTACAAGGCTCATCCTTTTCATCTAATACGAATGCACTCTACACATTCTTGTCCCCAATCTGTGTTCTATGTATTATCGTCTTTACTTCTTGTTTTGTCATGGTATCGGAGCTACCTTAGTTGTAACTTGCAAGCACCCTAGATGACTGGAAAAACAGCCCAGGATATGCTTTTTACCTAGGCACAAACCTGATTTCTTGGGAATCAAAGAAACAACTCATTTTCTCAATATCTTCTATAGAGGCAGAGTATGTCGTTGCTACCTCAGCTTCTTGTCAAGTTGTGTGGCTGCGAAGACTATTGAATGGTATGTCACATATAGAAAAGGAGCCAACTCCTATCTTCTATGACAACACTTCAACAATTGCTCTATCCAAAAACCATGTTTTTCACAAGAAAAGCAAGCACATTGACACTCGTTTTCACTTCATACGCGAGCTAGTCAATAACGGTGACATCGCACTTCAATTTTGTGGCTCGCGAGATCAGCTCGCACACATTTTTACAAAGCCACTAGGAAAAACCATTTTTGATTTTCAGAGAGAGGACTTCGGCATTATCATTGCTAATGTTTGTAACTGTTGATTTTAAGAGGGAGTGTTAGTAATAACTGTAACCTCAACAACATGTGACGGTACATTGTCAGTTGTATCAGTCTTTAGGATTTCTTGTTTTGTTTCTTGATTCAGTTGTAATGTTTCTCACCTACAAGGGTCATCCTTTCATGTAATACCAATGCGCTCTACACATTCTATTATCTTCATTACTTCTTATTTTGTCAAAAACGTTAGAGAGTCAAACGTTGGGAGATGACTTTGGTTTCGATGAGGGTCATTTCTTTATAACTCTCTTGCTCGTGGATGTAAAAAGAAACCTAGGTTGGAATAAAAACATTGGACTCAATAAGACGATTATAGATAATTTAGCAAGGAGATACAAGTACTAAAAGGGATTTTGGCATGAAAAACAAAACGCCATGGTTTATCACCTCCACGTAATCGTGTGTTAGCCTGGAACATAGTTGTCATGAGCAAGGCTGAGGGTTTTGGTTTGTTTTTACCATGACATGCGAGCAATCATTTGTTCGTACAGGTTATTGATGCGCCATTTTCACCTTACCTCTTAGACACCCGGACTAGCCGTATCGTTGAATTCTTCACTGTGAAGTGGCGCAGACTAAGGTCCACACATTCTATATGAGTAGCTCGATAATGCCCTCCGGGACCTATTTCCCATCGATCGATGATGTCAAGGGAAAGTGAGACGTAATCGGAAGAGTTAAAACAAAGTTCTCCGAAACCAGTGACGGAGGTAAGGCAATGTTCGTCGATTTACAGGTGCTCCGATGGTACTGGGAGAGGTTGCTAGGAACTGGGATGAATCGCTCATAAATTCTTGTTATCTAGAAACCCTTATTACTTCACCGAGAAAGAGAAAAGTGGAACACAAATTGGGGAAATGCCTTGATGCTAGAATCGCCATGATCGAAAATTTGTTTCTTGGGAAGGTATGAATGTTGGATTCTAAAAAATAATGGGATAGTCTCGAAACGCATCCTTAGGGTTATGATATCGCGAAACTGTGTTCATTGTTTAAAGAGGGATGTGAAAGCAGATGCTTTCCTCGCATTTTATA
>ML854249.1:51262-68575 GCA_009831015.1 Picea engelmannii
AACATATCCTCCCACCTCATTGTAGTGGAAGTTCATAATGCCACTCTAGGAAAGGGTCTTACATCCCCCCACATTAAAAACCATTTATGTCCTTAGAAACATCCTTAAGAAAAAAATTTCCTCAAGTCCACTATCCAAATCCATGCATCTATCCACAATCAACATACCCAAATCTCCACACTCTTCATGATAGAGTTTTCATGTCGATACCTTTCATCCAATCCTCCATTGGAAAGCACCTCTTTTCCAAACTCTGTCACCAATGCCTATGTTGTTGTTGCATCTTGCTATTGTGGGTGTAATCCAATCCAACACTATGACAACTTCCTCTTACAATGGTGACCCAACCTTCATCTAGAATAGTGTCCCATCACCTAAGTGTTGCACCTTTGAACCTACTATAGCGTTTGCACTTCGACCAACTTGTCATGCTTCTGAACATTAAACTCTCCATGCCCCAATATAGTTATATGGCTAATCCAAATATCCACCAAATTCATGCGAATGCACATCCTCATGGCCAAAACTCAATCTTTTCCTTCCACAACTTGGTCACTTTGCACAATTCTTTCATACTAAGTCACCTTCTCAAAATGCACTTAGCTCCACTACTTTCTCCTTGGAAATCATCCAACCTATTGTAGCTAAATGAGAAGTCAATAACAAGTGGCTTTCAATATCACATCCAACATCCACAATCCATATTGTGTCTAGGCCATCTGAAGAATTTGGAAGATCACCATACTTCATGTATGTTCAGACCAATTCTTCTTGTACCTTGTTCCAATGAATGTTTGATTTCTAGGTCATCTCACCAATTGTCTCACCAAAGTGTATGCAAGGAGTGTTAAACCTATTCCTTGGTCCTCATGAACTGAGGTCACTAGGATTCTTTCTTTTTTTCTTGTTCTACTACCAAGCCTACCCCATACAAGTTGAAATATTCTCTAAATTGCTTGGTTGAATCTTCGAAAATCTTCGTCTTCCAACTCAGTTTTGGTACATTCCACTTGGCCAAATAAACATTCACAAATGTATCCATTACTATCACCATGGTGTCTAATATGGCTTCAAGTCTCATGAACCTCTACTCTAACTTCAAAGTTCATCCAATTGTCTAAGTCTTTCACTTCTAAACTTGCTACTGCATGATTACTTCAACCATCCTTCCCCAAAATAATATTTTCATGCTGCAAATCAACTTATCTATGCAAATCCTATGGACCTACGAAAATCGCCCAACTTGCCTTGAACCATCAACTCACCTTCTACAACTCAAAACCCAAAAGAGAGTGGAAATTGGCCATCACAACCCTTACCCTCAAATGCTCTAATAATATGTCCAAAGTGTTTTAAGTCAAACAAGCTAGATAAAATATTCCCATACCACTTTCGTAAGAGAGGCACGCTTGCACAAGTACTTCCATCACCTTCAACCAATGATCATTCCAATCTTTAGGTCCTAACGATCATCCAAAAGCTATCAAACGAGCACTATCCCTCATCGTCATTTCCCATATACAAAGGTGGGTGAGAAACCCCTAAGTCAACTTGGTCTATGTTCCTAGATACACCATACAAGTTGACTATTTAATTTTTTCTTGGTAACTAACTCCACTATCTCCATCTAGCACATAGAACAGAACTAGTTTGCTCCTCCCCAAAAAGAATATATTTTCTTTGGTGTTTTCATCACAACTACCTAAGGAAAATACTTCATCTCTTCCGCAAGGATATCAAGCTATCTTCTAGAACTAAACTAATTTTCTAATGTACCCATGCACTAGTGCCATGTCTAGGTCAACAAACTACCCAACCAATCATCACTACAAATGAGAGGATGGTCTACTACCATATCAAGTTTCAGAAACGTCTCCTCTATGTTTTTCCTTCTTTCACCAATCCTAGCACCTTTAAGTTCCACTAGGTTGCACTTCATACTTCATGGTTGTGAGCCACCCATGTATTCAATCAGTGAATATTTTCGAAGGCCACCTCCAAAAACTATAGTACAATTCTTCCTAATGTCCACCAAGGGACTCATCCTAGCACATCATCATTCCAAATTTCCATCCAAAAACCTACCCATAGCTACTATCAAGGTGACTAAAACATCCAATGTTCCCTTTGAAGTATGTAGCACTTGGGCTACTCCCAAGTCTGTTGGCTTAGCCATCAAAGTGTGTTTCACTTGGACATCCTCCAAGTCACTCAACTTCCCCTTCAAAGAACAAACCATAAAAACATTTTGAAAATCAAAGAAACAAGGACCAACCATACCTTTGGGAAAATAAAAACGTGTTCCTTCAATGGTTATTCTTCCACACCATCCAAGTTGTACCAAGGCATGGCCAAAGAAGTTGTCCCAAGTATTAAATACTCATTTATTCCTTGCTATATCAACCTCGCAACTCATTTGAACCAAAAATATTATTCCACATGGAGTTTTCTTGAATACTTTCTGCACCGAGGCACACATCTACAATTATAGCCTTCAACCTTTAAGATAATTTATGTCACCTAACAAAGTTGTCCCAAAGTCTTCCAATTTGAAAGTTTTCCAAGTGTGAAGAGAGGGCCCAAATGGATTTGAAGTCTTACTTTTCATGGTAGTGAATCACCTGACTTCACAAAGTCAGTCTTGCACTAACCTATGAAATAAGTAACAGTGGTGAAGAGCACTAATCTATATCCAAAAAAAATATTATACCAACAGTAAGAAAGATGCAGTACACATATATTTGGTTATGCAGGAATTCAGAGGTCAAGACTTTGGGTTTTGATAACCTCAAAGAAATGTATAAGGATGACCCAAATTTTGAGGAAGCGTATGAGGCATCTGAGAATCCAGTTCTCAGGGACAGAAGCCAATGGACCGAATATATGATCCAAGATGGATTGTTATTCAGGGGCAATCAGCTATGTATTCCAAAATGCTCCATGAGGGAGAATCTGCTGAAGGAAAAACACAGTGGAGGATTGGCCAGACACTTTGGTCATGACAAAACATTCTCAAAGTTGAATCACTCATATTATTGGCCAAGGATGAGAACACATGTTAATAAATTTGTGGACAGATGCAGGATTTGTCAGCACATAAAAGGGAAAAGGCATAACACAGGGTTATATCAACCATTACCCATACCAGAAAGGCCGTGGGATGTAGTGAGCATGGATTTCATATTGGGACTGCCAAGAACACAGAGAGGCTATGATTCAATCTTTGTGGTAGTCGACAGATTTTCCAAGATAGCACATTTCATACCATGCCAGAAAACCAGTGACGCAACTCATATTGCGAACCTGTTTTTCAAGGAAGTCGTCAAACTTCATGGCTTGCCAAGGAGTATCGTGTCTGACTGGGATACCAAGTTCATTGGACATTTCTGGAGAACTTTGTGGAAAACACTGGGGACAAGTTTGGGTTTTATCTCGGCATATCATTCTCAAATGGATGGGCAGACAGAATTCATGAACAAAAGCTTGGGATACTTGTTGAGGATCTTAGTGACTAAACACCATAGTTAGTGGGAGCACATTCTTCCACAGGCGAAATTTGCTTACAATGATTCACTCAACAGAAGCACAGGGCAGAGTCCATTCCAAATTGTATATGGAATGCAACCAAGGGGAGTTTGTAAATTAAGAGATGTGGAACAAACTGAATTCAGAAGTGCTAGTGTAGAGGACTTTGCAGAAGCAATGAAGGAGCTTCACAGTCGAGTTAAGGAGCAATTCCAGAGTTCAAGTCAAGAATATAAGCGCAGAGCAAATACCCACAGGAGGGAACTTCAATTTGAAGTTGGTGATCTGATTCTTTCACATTTGAGGAAGGAAAGATTCCCAAGGGGAACATATAATAAACTAAACATGAAAAAGATTGGACCATGCAAGATCATAAAAAAATTTGGGGCAAATGCATATGAGATTGAATTACTCGATGGGATTGGAATTTCACCGATATTCAATGTTGTGGATTTGTATCCTTACAGAGCTGAAGAAGCAGGAGCAGAGGGTGAACAGACAGAGGTTCAATGGACCAAACAAATGCCTGTAGCTGAAAAGCCACTGATGGAAAGCATAATTGAGAAGAGAGTCAACAGGAAGACCAGGAGAAAAGAGTATTTCGAATACTTGGTCAAGTGGAAGGGACATCCAGTTGAAGATGTCAGTTGGGAACATGAAGAAGAAATTCATAAGCATAGGAAGACCGTGCAAGAGCTCATGAATAGAAGTTCATGAAAATTTTCAAGCGAGGGAGTATGATGCAGGAGCATCGCCAGCAACAAGCGAGCGTGAAAGCAGAAGCCAACTGGAAAAAGCGCAGCACACATTTTCCATGTTTTGAAATGTTTTTGAAAGATTAAGAAGCGGATATTAATGTAGTAGTTAAGGGAAACGTACTGGCATGTTGTAAGCAGATCTTGAGCGATTTTCTCTCATCTGTCATTGTAAAAGACATTTAAGCCCAGTTAATGAAAGTAGGTAGATTTGAATTATAGATTAGATAGTTTAGAATAGCAGGAGGGAAAACAAATATAGACACCCTCATCTTTGTATTATGAGATTCAATTAGAACATTAGTAGAAAAGAAAAAAAAAATAGAGAGTTGTAGAGAGAGACCCATGTACAGGAGCCTGAATTAATATACGAAGCTTTGAATCAGATTTCATGGTGTTATGATGTTTTCTGTTTATACATGGTGAATGGTATGCCTACAGTTGTTTTACTCTCTTTGTTATGCATTTGCTTTAATACTATGCTGAATGTATGATTTCATGTTGAATGTTTGAAGTCTAAGAAAGAAAGAGAATGAGTTTCAGTTGTTTCTCTTCTTGAGTGAGAGAAGTTCAGAAAGCTTAGGAAGGATACCGTTGTTCTCATTTCAGTAGAAGTGCAGGTGAAGCACGGAAGCCGTGCAAGGTGTGTGCAGGCTATTCGAAGCCTCGGAAGTATTACCTAAGGAAAAGATTGAAGGATCACTATTGCAAAGAGTGCATAGGGTCTAGAAATCAAATAACTAGAAGTTATTTGAAGGTTTTCCGCAAGGAGTGCAAGCAGGAAACCCTTTTGGGAGCCTTGAGTTTGGAAGTGAAATATCAAGAGGGATAACACCTTTGAATGCCTCAAAGGAAGGAAAAATTCTAAATACTTCAAGGGGAGATGAGGGTCGAAGTCATCCAGCAGAAGTAAAGATCAGAAGGGAGAACACCAGTTCGTCTCGTAGAATTCATAGAGGAAGAAATCGAACGGTCAAAATTCTCAGTGGAGAATTCGTGAAGTTGTGAGGACCGTAGGATCTAGAGGAGTTGCAGGGTGGATAAGGGCAGGACGAACCCATTTTGTTGGTGTCAAGGATCAACGAGGACCGTCGATCGTGGTCATTTTGGTTCATCGGATCATTTCGCGAACTCGAGGTTCATGAGTTTGGATGTGGAAGACCAAACTCTTGGAGTCGCGAGGTCCCGAGTTGCGAGAAGCGGAGGAAGAGATCCAAACCATTGGATCCAAGGCACGGGAAAACCGTTGGATCAGGACCCCATAGATCTATCGCGTATCAGAGACTCAAGGGTTGAAAGAGGTTATTTTCAATGAGCGAGATCGCGAAGGGCCGAGAACTGAGGGCTCGTGCAACAGGTGGCACGTCCGCTTGGTGGGAACCACATAGCTGACAGGTGGCATGACGATAATATGCTAGAGAGAGGAAGAAGTACTGACAGGTGGTCGATATGTGTCATTTGAAAAGGGAGTCAACACCCTGTTGATTTCTTGTGGTTCAGATTCTCATAAGAAAGGAGCACAAAGGCTCAACAATTCAAGTCGTGAGGTTGCGAGTTCCGAGAAGCGCTGAAGGAGTTAAACCTTCTCTGACTTTCGCGCCTTGGAGTTTCGTAAAAGAAGGGCCTGGAGGTTCAACCTTTCAACTCATGAGATTTCAAGTTGCGAGAAGTGCAAAAAGGAAGTCAACCATTGCCTCTCAGGTTTTCGCAAAGGGAGAGCACCAAAGTTCAATCCTTCAACTCACGAAGCAGCGAAGTTGTGAGAGGTGCTAGTTGTTAGCTCTAGCCCGTGGTCGCTGGTAGAAGCACTAGCGAGAAAGGGGTTATACCCATATCGTCATCTCGGGTATCGGGAGGTTGGAAAAGAAGAGTCGAGGGTCTTCGACTCACAAACTCGTGAATTGCAAGTTGCGAAAGGCACTTGTGCCAAGGCCAGTTGTGGTTGCGTGAGGCTGAAGCTCACGCCTAGTGCTTGTTTGCACAGGTGGAGTTTCCAAACGACCTGTGGATTATTGAAGGTTCCAAAGGGAATCAAAGGAGCCACTTCGGCTCAAGGAGATTTGAACGATCTTGAGAAGATCTTGACCCGAGGGTTGGGGTCTGCGTCACATGGCTTTTCATTTATTGACTATGTATTGCAGATGTATAGATGTAGTTCTGTTTTTCAACCTTAAGATTTTTGGTGTTTTTTTTGTTTTTTATCACTTTCAGTGAATTTGGCAATTTTTTTCATCTGCTAGATAGTTTGGATGAGTACTTCAGGGTGTTTCTTATGGCACCTCTCCTCCGCAATCTGCATCTGTATGGTGTCTGACTGGAAGTTGCAGATGGTACACTAACATAGTTTTTAGTAGGTGGTCTTGAAACACTTTTCAGTAGGTGGGGTGATATTTGGTGCCAAAAACATCATTCAAGAGGTTTGTTATTGAGGGTTTCTTAAGTTTTCGAAAATAACAGATATGTAACCTTGTGCTTTCGTCCATAGAATTGTGTTTTATAGGTGCAAAATTGTATGAATCAATCATGTAAGCTCAGGAACAAGAGGATGAATAAGGTTGAAGAATACTGCTGAATTGTTCTTGTTGTATTCGTACATGAATCTTACACTTTGCATTAGGTGTCTCTTCCATGTAATGGGTTACAACAACTATTGAAAACATAGGTTTTGTGATGCAGGAGCATCGCAAGTAGCAAGCAAGCGCGAAGACGGAAGACTGCTGGAAAGAACCAGCGCACATTTTTTGAAATGTTTTGAAACATTAACGTAATCGTTAAGAGGAAGTACACTTAAAGATTGTAAACAGATCTTGAGTAGTTGCTCTCATCTGTAGTATGTGAAGGCATTTATGCATAATTAATGTAAGCAGGTAGATTTAAATGTAGATTAGACAGTTTAGAGCGTAGGAGGGAAAACGAACTATAGACACCCTCATATTGTATCACTTGTAACATTAACATTATCAATTGAGAACAGAGCATAGAGAAGAGAAGAAATAGAGAGCTGTGTAGAAGAGCCCATGTACAGAAGTTCTGAGATTAATATATGAAGAT
Source organism: Picea engelmannii (assembly GCA_009831015.1). NCBI lineage: Eukaryota > Viridiplantae > Streptophyta > Pinopsida > Pinales > Pinaceae > Picea > Picea engelmannii. The sequence goes on from ML854249.1 coordinate 58,594, forward strand.
TTGATTCAGACTCATGGTGTTCTAATGCTTTTTGTGTATACATGTTGAATGTTATGTTGATGGTTGTTTTACTCTTTCTGTTGTACAATTGCTTTTATGCTATGTATGTATGATTTCATGTTAAGTATTTGAAGTCTGTGAGAGTAAGGGAATGAGTTTCAATTGTTTCTCTATCTATGCAAGATTTCCTGCAAGGAGTGCAGTGGAGCATCCGGAAGGAGTGCATTGACGAGTTTAGAGCTCATCTCTGAAAGCTCAGTAGGGATACCATTGTTCTCATTTCCCACAGAAGTGCAATTCAGGCAGAGAAGCCGCACAAAGTGTGCGCAGGCTGGCTGGAAGTTCAAAACTTATCAACCAAAGAGAGAGTTGAAGACTGCTGTCGCAATAAGTTTCATAGAGTCAAAGGATTCAAATACTTAGATGTATTTGAAGAGTGCTGCAAGGAGTGTGTGAAAAAATCTCATAGGAGATTTGAGTTTGAGAAAGGAAGTTCAAGAGAGTTCGCACCCTCAAGGTGTTGAAGAGAAGAAGAGGAGTCTTTGGTCATCATGTAAAGGCCAAGTTAGAACCAGAGTTCTTTGAGGAAAAGTTTGGATGGTCGAAATTCTTCGAGGAGAATCCCAAAACAGTGGGAATCGTTGGATCTGCGAAAGCTGCGGGAGGGATAATGGTCAGGACAGAGCCATCCTTTGGATAGCCTAGATTAACATCAACCATTGATCAAGATTTTTGGGACCGTCGAATCATTTCGGAGTTTCGGACTTCGGAAGTCCGAGTTACAAGTTTGGGTCTTGACACATCAAGTACCCGAAGTCCGAAAGGATTCTGATCAGTGTAGAGCGGAGAAGTGGAAGGTCGGAGTTCGGGGTTTTAGAAGTCTTGAGGGAGAGAGTTCAGAATATAGTAGAGGAGAAAATCCAAAACAAGGAGAAAGTGACACGTGGAAGGACAGGAGACTTCCCGTCGAGTTTGTGAAACAACGAGGTGACGTACTATTTCAAAATTTTGGGATTTCAGAGATCAAAAGTCGGAGAGGATACAAAGTTCGAGATTTGGCATATCGAACTACTGATACGTGAAATAATGTTGACCATTGGATCAAGGGAGAGTTCACAGCCGTTGATCTCCTTAAAAGGGGGATTTCGGTATTTCGGTAATTCGGGTTTCAGGATTTCGGGAGTCGAGGAGTAGAGTTGCACGACATCACAACTCTCGAATTTGCGAAAGCCGAAAAGCCGAAATTGACATCAGGAAGGGTCAAGTGTTTTAGTATTTCAGGTTTCGGAGGTCGAAGAGGTAAGGTGCTCGACGAAGGGATTCGTGAAATCGTGAAATCCGATATCCCGAAAAAAAGGAGGAATTCCCTCAAGGTGTTGTTGTGGGTAGATTTACCGAAAAGGAAATAGAAGAGCCAGTCGAGCTCTCAGGGGCCAAAAAGAAAAGATCCTGTGCGGATCCCGACCTGCGGGTCTGGGGAGGGGTCTGCGTCAAGTTTGGTATCAAGGCATAGGAAAATTTTATTTTCTTTCTGTAGCAGGGAAAGGAGGAATTTTACAGCCATGCTGCCGAGAAGAAGAAACAGACAAACACCCGATCCACCAGAGGAAAGGGAAATGCCAAGAAGAAGGGGTAGGGAATTACCTAATCCACCAGGGGCAAGAGATGTGCATGACTTACGTGCTAGGATGGATGCTATGGAAATAACGCAGAGGCGCGCAGTCGGTGCTGGGGATCTCAGTGATTTGGAAAGTGAAAATGAAGGAGAAGAAGTTGCAGTAGAGTATGCAGCAAACGAACGCCTACTTAGGGTTGTTGCAAGGATGGGTGCCAGGGAAAAAATGGACATTCCAGTATATGAGGGAAACTTGGATGTTGAAGAGCTTCTAGAATGGATTAGAGCTCTGGACATGTATTTCGACTATGAAGATGTCAAGGAAGACAAAAAGGTCAAACATGTTGTCACAAGACTTAAAGGACATGCAACATTGTGGTGGGATGAACTACAAGCTGACAGATGCTACAAAGGTAAGTAGAAAATCAAGAGTTGGGATAGAATGATTGCAAATATGAAAGAAAAATTCATACCCAAGGATTATCAAATTACTCTGTTTCGAAGAATGAAAAATTTGAGACAGAAGTTGATGTCAGTGAAGGAGTACAGTGAAGAATTCTATAGGCTGAACATCAGAGCAGGTCATTGGGAAAGCGATGATGAAAAGGTTTCCAGGTATATGAATGGTCTGAGATACGACATCCAAGATGAGATGAGCATGATGACTATCCAAACAATGGAAGATGCTTATCAAATGGCTCTGAAAGCTAAAGAGAAGCTGAGCCGAAAGCAGGGTCAAAGAGGTAGAGGCAGAAGTCATCCCAGAGGAAAAACAGTTGCCCAAGATAGGAATTAGAAACCTAAGGAAGAGTGGGAGAAACCTCAACCTCAAACTGAGAGAGGTTGAAGCTCACAGAGAGGGAAGTATGCTAAACAGAGAGGACAGTATGCTGATAATAATACTTTTCCTCGAACCAGAGGAAGAGGAAGAGGCAGAGGTGGCGAAATAAATTGCTTCACATGCGGAAAGAATGGACACAAGTCTTATGAATGTTCAGATAAGAATAAAGAAGGTGGTGAGACTCAGATTGACGAAGCACAAAGGTGGAATGTTGAAGAAGAGGATGTTGAAGGCGGAACATCATTGGTGATGAGGAAAGTTCTCTTAACGCCAGAAAAGGAGGTGGAGAATCCAGTCCAAAGGAACAGTCTTTTTCAGACTGCTTGCAAGACCAAAGACAGGGTATGCAAGGTCATCATGGACAGTGGTAGCACGAACAATCTCGTTTCTACAAAGATTGTAGAAAAGCTGGAGCTGGAGATTATTGAACATCTAAGTCCATACAAAGTTTCATGGCTACAAAAAGGACATCAGGTAAATGTCACTAAACAATGTTTAGTTGAATTTAAAATAGGAGGATATAACGATAAGATATTGTGTGATGTCATTCCCATGGATGTTTGTCATCTATTGCGCCCATGGAAATATGACAGGAATGTGATTCATGATGGGAGAAAGAACACATACACCCTAGAGAAGAATGAAAGAACTCACATGTTGTTTCCGACTAAGGACAAAGAGGTGAAACTTGAAATAAGCAACACTGTACTTCTCATGAGTGGGAAGGAACTTCTTAAGGAGGTTAAGAAGAAGGAAGATCCACAATTCATCATGGTAAAAAAAACCTCAAATTGTTTTAACCAATACGAGGGTGGATGATTTACTAGAGGAAATCCAGAAGTTACTGGAAGAATTTGTTGATATAGTAGTGGACAAAATACCTCGTTCGTTTCCACCGATCAGAAGTATAAGTCACCACATCAATCTTATACTTGGAGACAGTTTACCAAACAAAGAAGCGTACAGATTGACACCGCAAGAGAATGAAGAGGTCAAAAGACAGGTCCAGGATTTAAAGGACAAAGGGTTGGTTAGAGAAAGCTTGAGTCCATGTGTTGTTCCAACAATGCTCATCCCAAAGAAAGATGGAGGTTGGAGGCTGTGTACAGACTCAAGAGAAATTAACAAGATTACCATCAGGTATAGATTTCCATTGCCAAGGATGGATGATTTGATGGATTGTTTGAGTGGGGCAATTTTTTTTTCAAAGATTGATTTGAAAAGTGGTTATCATCAAATTCGTATGAGACAAGGTGATGAATGGAAGACAACATTCAAGACTAAAAAAGGGCTGTATGAATGGCTTGTTATGTTGTTTGTCTTAACAAATGCGCCAAGTACCTTCATGAGATTGATGAATGAAGTCTTTAAGGATTTCATCGAAAAGTTCATCATTGCATATCTTGACGACATACTGATCTTTAGTAGAACAGAGGTAGAGCATCTAAAACATTTGGCTATAGTGATGAAGAGGCTACAGCAAGAGAAGTTGCTGATAAATATGAAGAAATCATCATTCATGAAGATAGAACTCATTTATTTGGGGTTTGTTATTTCTGCAGATAAGTTGAGGATGGATCCAGATAAAGTGGAGGTGATTAAGAATTGGCCATCGCCAAAGAGTATCTTTGAAGTTCGAAGTTTTCATGGATTGGCTAGTTTCTATAGAAAATTCATCAGGAATTTCAGTGGAATTAGCGCACCGATGATAGACACAGTGAAGAAAAGACATAAATATTTTCACTGGACAGAAGAAGCAGAGAAAAGATTCAATTTGTTAAAGAGGAAGATTACTTAACAACCAATTCTAGTGTTGCCAGATTTCAGTAAGACGTTTAAGGTCAGGTGTGACGCTAGTGGATTTGCAATTGGAGGGGTTTTGAGTCAAGATGACAGGCCAATCACATACTTCAGTGAGAAACTAAATGAGGCGAAGGAAATGTTTATTGATGCAGTAATTTAGAGTCAAAACTTTGGGTTTTGATAATCTTATGGACATGTACAGAGATGATCCAGATTTCAAAGAGGCGTATGAAGCATTTGAGAATCCAATTCTTGGGGACAAAAGTCAATGGAGTGAATATATGATCTAGGATGGATTATTATTCACAGGCAATCAACTGTGTATTCAAAAATGCTCCATGAGGGAGAATCTATTGAAGGAAAAACACAGTGGAGGATTGGCCGGACATTTCGGTCATGATAAGACGTTCTCGAAGTTGAATGGCTTGTATTTTTGGCCAAGAATGAGAGCATATGTCAAAAGGTTTGTGGACAGATGCAGAATTTGTCAGCACACAAAGGGAAGGAAACATAACACATGATTATATCAGCCATTACCCATACCAGAGAGGTCGTGGGATGCAGTGAGCATGGATTTTGTGTTGGGATTGCCAAGAACACAAAGAGGGTTTGATTCAATCTTTGTGGTAGTGGACAGATTTTTGAAAATGGCACACTTTATACCATGTCAGAAAACCAGCGACGCAACTCACATTGCGAACTTGTTTTTCAAAGAAGTTGTCAGACTTCACGGCTTACCAAGGAGCATAGTTTCAGATCGAGACACTAAGTTCATCGGGCATTTCTGGAGGACTTTATGGAAGAAGATGGGAACAAAATTGTCATTTATCTCAACATATCATTCTCAGATGGATGGGCAAACAGAAGTTGTGAATAGAATCTTGGGAGATTTACTAAGGAGCCTAGTGACTGAACACCACAGTCAATGGAATCACATTCTGCCACAGGCAGAATTTGCTTACAATGATTCGATCAATAGAAGCACGGGGCATAGTCCATTTCAGGTTGTTTATGGAATTCAACCTAGGGGAGTTTCTGAACTGAAGGATTCAGAACAGGATGACACTAGAAGTGCTAGTGCAGAAGATCTCATAGAAGCAATGAAAGAACTTCATAGCCAAGTGAAGGAGAGATTGCAGAATTCAAGCCAGGAGTATAAGCGTAGAGCATATCAACATAGGAGAGAACCTCAATTTGAAGTTGGTGATTTGATTCTTGCACATCTGAGGAAGGAGAGGTTCCCAAGGGGAACATATAACAAACTGAAAATGAAAAAGATTGGACCATGTAGGATCATAAGGAAATTTGGGGCAAATGCATATGAGATTGAATTACCTGATGGGATCGGAATTTCACCGATATTCAACATCTCAGATTTGTACCCTTACAAAGATGGAGAAGCAGGAGCAGGAGTAGACAATGAATAGACATAGGTTCAGTGGGCTAAACAAATGCCTGTAGCTGAAAAGCCACAAATGGAGAGAATCCTTGAAAAGAGAGTCAGCAAGAAGACCAGGATAAAAGAGTACTTTGAATACTTGGTCAAATGGAAGGGACATCCAATTGAAGATGCCAGCTGGGAGAATGAAACAGAAATTCAAAAGCATGGGCAGACAGTACAAGAGCTCATGAGTAGGAGTTCATGAAAATTTTCAAGCGAGGGAGTATGATGCAGGAGCATCGCAAGCAGCAAGCAAGCATGAAGATGGAAGACAGCTTGAAAGCACCAACACACATTTTTTGAAATGTTTTGAAACATTAACATAATGGTTAAGAGGAAGTACACTTAGAGATTGTAAACAAATCTTGTGCAGTTGCTCTCATCTGTAGTAGGTGAAGGCATTTATGAATAATTAATGTAAGCAGGTAGATTTAAATGTAGATTAGACAGTTTAGAGCGTAGGAGGGAAAACTGACTATAGACACCCTCATCTTGTATCATTTGTAACATTAACATTATCAATTGAGAAGAGAGCATAGAGAAGAGAAGAAACAAAGAGCTGTGTAGAAGAGCCCATGTACAGAAGTTCTGAGATTAATATATGAAGCTTTGATTCAGACTCATGGTGTTCTAATGCTTTCTGTGTATACATGTTGAATGTTATGCTCATGGTTGTTTTACTCTTTCTATTGTAAAATTACTTTTATGCTATGTATGTATGATTTCATGTTAAGTATTTGAAGTCTGTGAGAGTAAGGGAATGAGTTTCAATTGTTTCTCTATCTAAGCAAGAGTTCCTACAAGGAGTGCAGTGGAGCATCCGCAAGGAGTGCGTTGGCGGGTTCAAAGTTCATCTCTGAAAGCTTAGGAGGGATACCATTGTTCTCATTTCCTGTAGAAGTGCAAGTCAGGCATAGAAGCCGTGCAAAGTGTGCGTAGGCTGGTTGGAAGTTCAGAACTTATCAACCAAAGAGAGAGTTGAAGACTGTTGTCGCAAGGAGTTGCATAGAGTCAAAGGATTCAAATACTTAGACGTATTTGAAGAGTGCAACAAGGAGTGCGTGCAGAAATCTCATAGGAGATTTGAGTTCGAGAAAGGAAGCTTAGGAGATTTCGCGCCCTCAAGGTGTTGAAGAGAAGAAGAGGAGTCTTTGGTCATCGTGTAAAGGCCAAGTTAGAACCGGAGTTCTTTGAGGAAAAGTTTGGATGGTCAAAATTCTTCGAGGAGAATCCCAAAACAGCGGGGATCATTGGATCTGCAAAAGCTGCGAGAGGGATAACGGTCAGGACAGAGCCATCCTTTGGATAGCCTAGATTGACGTCAACCATTGATCAAGATTTCCGAGACCGTCAGATCATTTCGGAGTTTCGGACTTCGGAAGTCCCAGTTACAAGTTTGGGTCTTGACACATCAAGTACCCGAAGTCCGAAAGGATTCTCATCAGTGTAGAGCGAAGAAGTGGAAGGTCAGAGTTCGGGGTTTTGGAAGTCTCGAGGGAGAGAGTTTGGGATATAGTAGAGGAGAAAATCCGAAACAAGGAGAAAGCAACACGTGGAAGGACAGGAGACTTCCCGTCGAGTTTGTGAAACAACGAGGTGACGTACTATTTCAGAATTTTGGGATTTCGGAGACCGAAAGGTGGAGAGGATACAAAGTTCGAGCTTTGGCATATTGAACTCCCGATACACGAAATAGTGTTGACCGTTGGATCAAGGGAGAGTTCACAGCTGTTGATCTCCTTAAAAGGGGGATTTCGGGATTTCGGTAATTCGGCTTTCGGGATTTCGGGAGTCGAGGAGTAGAGTTGCATGACATCGCAACTCTCGAATACGCGAAAGCCGAAAAGCCGAAATTGACATCAGGAAGGGTCAAGTGTTTAAGTATTTCGGGTTTCAGAGGTCGAAGAGGTAAGGCGCTCGACCAAGGGATTTGCGGAATCGAGAAATCCGATATCCCGAAAAAAAGGAGGAATTCCCTCAAGGTGTTGTTGTGGGTAGATTTCCCGAAAAGGAAATAGAAGAGCCAGTCGATCTCTCAGGGGCCGAAAATAAAAGATCATGTGTGGATCCCGACCTGCGGGTATGGGGAGGGGTCTGCATCATTTTGTAAATAGAAGATGACATTTATTCTTACTCTGTAGATAAGTTGAAGAGATAACAAGCCATGCATTGTTCAGAATAGCTTTCTGTCCAGACTTGAGAGGATGGGTGGGTAGGTGGGCCTTTGGTCCCAGATTTCAAACTAAGGCTCTAATACCATGTGTAAGGTCTCTGTCCCCACAGATCCTTATAAAACACACACTAAAATAAAGAATAAATAAAATTATATGCTATACAATTTCATCATTAACTTATAATCATTGATTATTCAGCATAAATTAAATTTATCAACAACATGAAAGTAAATTTAATTAACAACCACATAACACAACAAATTCATGAAATTACATACCTCTGTCTGATGCTAATTCCCCAATCTCCGGTTGTCCTCTCCGCTGCTCTGCCCGAAGTTTGCCCAAAACTGAATCTTCCTCCCTGCCAGCTAGGAACAGAGCCTGTCCGGCTCCCTAGCTCTAGGATTCCGTGAGGATTCCTAGCCCCCGAGGCCAAAACTCCCAACAACCTAGTGCACCCCTATAACAGTCCACCCAAACTCCAGACCAAACCAGAAAAATACCAAACAGAAAATACAGTCCTTCTCTCACAATAATGCTTCCTCTCCCAAAATTCCAAAATGCTTCCTCTCCCAAAATTCCAAAAGTCCTCTCTCCCGAATGCCTTTTCCCCCTCATATGCTTCCCCCATTCACCACCTCCTCCTTCATTTAATGACACCCACCTTATCCCTCCATTTAATACCTTATCCCTCCATTCAATACCCTATCCACCCATTTAATGCCTTATCCTTCATACGTTAAGTTTTATAATAAATAAATAAAAATTATTTAGCTTTTAATTCATTACCCAAACCTTTAATGAGTTAATTAATTAATTAATATTATTAATAAATAATAATAAATAAACAATTAATAAATAATAACAGATATAAACAATTAATAAATAATAATTAATTAATTAATATTATTAATAAATAATCATTGTTTAACTAAAACATATTAGGACAATTAATTATTTAATTAATTATACTTGATAAACCTTAAGCAATCATGTACTAGGGTTGTTACATCTTTAGAATTCATACCAAGTTATTTCTAGGTGAGGACAACCCAGTTAGGGCGCGACTATACCCAGTTTTCATGCCCAATCTCTCGTTTAATTAAGGTCTGACCATCTGGTTCATTAGTGTTAATGAATTCGAGAGGGATAACTGTTATCGTTTAGGTCCCTTAACGATGCCTAACCGTCAACCATATTCAATACTGTGTTATTAGTGGTCGAATGTTTAACCACAAACCTTTTCACAAAGTATGTTACTTAGACAGTTAAAACAAAGCGTAAAGCCACCATTAAATTAAGGCCTATGATATTTCGATAAAGGTGTATGCATTGTTGGAACCCGAATTCATATATCTATCCTATATGAGATAAGTAATGTTTAAGCCTAGGAATGGTTGTATTGCTAGTAGAGTTTAATAAAACAAACGTTAATGATATGCTTAGAGATGTGTATAATGCTAGTGGGGTGTTTAATAGTATAAACGTTAATGTTATGCATGAGGAGGGTTGCAATGCTAGTAGGCTTTAACAATTATAACGTCAAAGTTTATGCATGAAGATGATTGTGATGCTAGTGGAGTTTACTAATGTGAACGATAAACCTTTATAAGTATATTAGCAAATAGAAAGGTTAGTAACTGAGACACTAGGGTATAGCGAAGATATCCCTGAACCTTTATATATGTGATTAATGTGCAGCATGGAATAACTCAACGATAAAATCTTTTAGAATGGAATTTAGTTGTATCAATGAAGTGGTGCACATAAAACTTGTGAAATTTTGACAACAACTACCTACTTACAATAACTTTATGTCTTTTGAAATAAATTGTTCGAAGAGAAAGGAGATTTAATGTCCCTAACAATTTTTTTTTTTATTTGGTAATTTTGGGGAACATTACATATGGTATCAGAGAAAAGGTTACAACACTTGGACCTTAAACCCCACTCAGAGAGTAGTCATGAAGGTGATGCAACACTAAACAAATTCATCTATCTTACCAATTCAGAAGTACAATTCTTTGGTGTTGCAACACTAAACCATCTTGTCTTCTCTACCAAACTTTCTAGCCACTTGGTCAAAATGTTTGGAAATTCGCCAAAGA
>ML854250.1:5528-26713 GCA_009831015.1 Picea engelmannii
CTACAACCACCATAGGTGCGATCAAGTCAAAACTTTCAAGGATTTACGTCTGAACCTTCTCTGCAGATTGTGCATGTAGCCTTTTGTCAGATGCAAGATTTAGATTATTCAGTCTATGTCTTTTATGTCATACTGTGCATGCATTTCTTTGTCAGGCGTGATCTCAGGTCAATATGGGCTGACAGTCTGCTTCCACGACTAGTCCTTTATGGATTTCCATTTATGGGGGGAGACAATGTTTCAACCACCACCCCTACTTTCATTAACTATTTCATTGGGATCAGGATGGGCATTGAGTCAACAAGGCACATTGAAAAAATTGCAGCCTCAATCTTCTCCTTTGCTACCTGTATCTTTGTTTGACGTTTGCAGAGAGAACTAGCAGGCATACATGGAGGAGGATGATGGTGAGTGGGCGATACAATTGGCGCGAGATAGAATGGCATGATGAGTAATGATGGCCATGTGGAAGGTTTCAGCTAGCCAAGAGATGAATGGGAATGAGTGAGTTCCAACATGCGGGAGATGAGGTGTAAAGGCGTGAGGGTGATGTGGCGAAGGGAAAGGATGGGGTGGTAGAGCGATGTGATAGGGGGAAATGACAAATGGTGGTGGAGATGACATGGAGCGCAAGTGGAAGATAGATGTCAATAGGTGAGAGGGGGATAAATGATAGTAGGGAAGGGATAGGCGTGCGGTCGGGCGAGTGGAGGACAGGTGTCAGGGGGAGAGAAGATGGTATTGGGAGGTGGTCTGGTGGTTTACTCGGAGGGTGGGGTAGGTGGTAAGTGGTAAAGTGCACTGGGGGGGGGGTGTTTGAGTTACTGTGGAGGTGACATGACAGTAGGGGGGCCTTGCCAGAAAACCACTAACTTGGACCCTCCCTGTTAAAGGTAGAAAGGACAGGGGGGTCCGATTTGTTGTTGTTGACTGTAGATCTGGGTGTGACATGCTATAGAGTTGATATTTGTGCACTCCTTAGCCACAACTTGGACCCCCCTCTCACACCGTTAAAGGCAGAAAGGTCGAGGGGGGTTTGATATCCACCATTAACCATAGATCTGAGTGTGCCTCGTTCAACCACAGATCTGAGCATGCTCTTTAGCTGCAACACGCCCCAACTTCCAAGTCGCCCAAGAACTTAGGATAAAATCATAAAGTGGGTCGTGAAATAACCCCTTTCCCTCATTTCTTCACCAAGGGGTTATTTACTAAGGAAACAACTCCATTTTATCAAAACATTGTGCTAACATAGGCTCCATGGGAGATAGAGACCTCCCTGTGAGGATCTAAGAACTTTTTTTGCAACTCCAATGCCTTAGTGTTGGGTTGTGGAGTCATGCTCTGAGATATCATACTGACAACTTATACTAATGTACTTACAAATAGAAAGAAAACACACCTAATCCTGATGGAGCTTATTTATGTACAACACCTAAGCTAATTTACTTTTTACAAAGTGTTAGGTGAAAGAAAATTTCCACCATAGCCACCCAGACTGTCTGGTAAAATAATTATTCTCTTTACTGCAGATGATCCACAAAATACCAGGGAAGTATGACAACAGAACAATAAAATGGCTTGGAACATTGATCATACCCCCAAATGATGATAAGGTGAATAAATATGCAGGCTCCAATGCTTTTGGAAAACATAGCTCCATATATAACCCCACAGGGTCACAAAATTTATAATCAGGAAATCTCAAATGGTAAGAAATTACCTCATGTCCTTCATTGTGGCTCACCCATCATTCGATGTTCTCAGGGTAGAGAATTTATGCATGATGGATAATACCAGGTGATGTCTTCTTGTTTACAAGCTCTAAATAGGAGATAAACTGCACATTTCGCTCCTTTTCTCCTTCATGGCTCTCCCAAGGATTAGATTCACAATCATAGTAAACATAAACCATGGAAAATCTCTACTCATCGTCATCTTTGTTGGGATATTAATTTAAAGTTGGCTTCTCTGGATCAGTACTCAAGATCACTACTTCATCATGAGCAGGGCTTCCAAAATCATCTATTTCAAAGACTAGAATATCCTCTGCATCTCCTTCATAAGAGAAACAAACATGATATGCCCCCAATTTTTCTATTTCTGCAGAAAGTGCTCCTACCATCTTCACCAACTCACCCAAGGAATCTCCTTCATCCTCATAGCCTTCATTGGAAACATCCATATCTTGAACACAATATTTATATCCCTCACAACATTTATGATAGATTAACTCAGAGGGATAATACCTTTGACAATGTCTATAAAAAGCTACATGAAACTACTCCAGGGAGGAGATGTTAGCAGGGGGCAAGGAGTGATACCACTCATGAGCATATACTTCTAATGAGAACTTGAACATCTTCAATAATACATCCTCATGATGTATTTCCCACTGATGCATGAGTTCATGAAACTCACATAGATGATCATCAGGGTTGTCATCTTTATGTTCTCTAAATATGGGCAAAAAATCACCCCACTCATCGATCATAGGAAGAACATTTGGAAAACTAGGAACAAAAGAGAAATTGAAAGGAGAAAACCTTCGAGCCAAGATCTTGTCCATTTCAAACCAGTGGAGTCACCGATCGATTTCAGAACAATGGAGTTTCCATTGGATCCTTTAACCATGGAGTCTCTAGGTGAATGATATGCAATTATAATAATGCGTCCAGCTTCAGTTCACCATCTAAAACTGGATCTATTCATTGTCATTCTCCCAGGGAAGATATCCTAACTTCCGTCCCTGGAAATAACGCCAAAATGTTAGCACTGAGAGTCACCCTCAGATTGCAGGAGGATAAGCCCAATACCCATTAGGTTATTTGTCACTATGAATGATTTTTGAAAAGGGTCAAATGGGTAAGACTCAAGATAATGTCATTTTAACTCAGAAAACTGGACTAGCACGCATAATCAATTGAGGTCTTTGTCAACTCCAGTCAGTAAGTTGTAGTAAAGGTGAGTATCAGGAAGACTTAGTGATAAATCTGAACAAGACTGCTATGCACATCAATATTTCAAGCATCTTGGAGAAGTAAAGCTCATACTTGAGATCGCTCTCAAGCCCAGGCTACAGACACTGAAATATATCTAAAAAACATAGTCACAACAACACAATGATCAAACCTTCATCATGATACTACTAGAAAAACCTGACTAGATCCTCCATGCTTGAGGTATTCAGTGTAAGAGGGAAAATGATAAAAAGAGATGACCAAAACTGGTTATGATACTATTTTAATCAAACACACATCACAACAACATAACAACCCTCGACTGGATATTCCATGCTCGAATGTTTTTGCGCAACTGTTTACAGAGAAGTGAAAAGAATATGATTTAGATTGATCAAGAAGTATCAAATCAAGTTACATAACTAGAGAACCAGTATGCTTCATCAAAATTTTACAATGTGGGAGCCTTTCTCAACCATCCGAACCAACAATAATAACAAAACTACATATTTATCTCAGAACTCCTACAACCGCCAGAGGTGGGATCAAGTCAAAAATTTCAAGACTTTACGTCTAAACCTTCTCTGTAGACTGTGCATGTAGCCTTTTTTCATACATGAGCTTCATATTAGTCAGTCTGTGTCTTCTCTGTCAGACTGCGCATGCAGTTCTTTGTCAGATGCAATCCCAGGTCAGTCTATGTTGAGAATTTGCTTCCACGGTCAGTCCTTCATGGCTTACCATTTATGGGGGGAGATGATGTTTCAACCACCACCCCCACTTTCATTAACTGTTTCATCAGGATTAGGATGGGAACTGAGTCAACATGACACCTTGAAAACATGTCGGCCTTACTCTGCTCCTTTGCCACCTGTATCGTTTCTAGATGTTTGCAGAGAGAACTGGCAAGAGGATGTGGAGGAGGACGATGGTGAGTGGGCAAGGTAATTGATGCGAGATTGAATGGAATGATGAGTGAATGATGGACATGTGGAAGGCTGCGGCTGGTCGAGCGGTGACTGGGAATGCATGAGCACGAACATGCGAGAGATGAGGTGTAAATGCGTGAGGGTGATGTGGTGAAGGGAAAGGATGGGGTGGTAGAGTGATGGCTTAGGGGGGAAACAACAAATGGTGGTGGAGTTGACATGGAATGCAAGTGTAAGACAGATGTCGGGAGGTGAGAGGGGGAGAAATGACAGTGGGGAAGGGACATGCATGCAGTCGAGCGAGTGGAGGATAGGTGTCAGTGGGAGCGTGGACGGTATTGGGAGGTGGTCTGGTGGTTTACTTGGAGGGGGGTGTTACACATTATTTTCATCACCCTTATTACCGTTAATGATGTAAACCTATATGTTTCCTTCAGAGGGGCCAGTGGCCTGAATTCCTAAAGAAAGAAGGGAGAAGAACTTTCTGTTAGAGAAGAAGTTGTATTTTCCTTTGTAAAAACCCTATTAAGGAAGATTTTTGTAGGCTGCACTGTACACAGGGTGTGATGATGCCTGATTTCCACACCCTGCTCTAAAGATAGATTGTGGAGTTTTTGCAGGTGACACTATAGCTAGGGTGAGAAAAGTCCTGTACTTGGGAAAAATGAGCGTCTTCTCGATGCTTCTGGAAGGAGAAGCTTCTATGGTGAGGTGGCCTCCAAACGGTTTGGATATTATTCACTTTCATGATTTAGTGGGATCATCCTAACCTCCTCACCTTATCCTATTCACCTTATAAAAGGAGAGGAGATCTCATGGATAAAGTTAGTTGGATTGAGCTTGGGTTTTGTAGCTTGGATTCTTTGGAGCTTGTATATTGGCTTTGAGCTTTTATTTGTCAAGCTAGATTGTGAGTAGCTATAAGGTCTACAGTCTTAGAATTCGTGGATTAGAAGTGTGTGGAAAGCAAGGGACTGTTGGAAGGAACCTGACGACGTCAAGGAATCTAGTTGTATCTTTCTTCCACATTATTTAATACATATATACTTTTCTTTCCTATATGAATGCTATTTTTTCATATTGTATGATTCCTTGATCACGTACATAGTTTCATATCAAATAGTTATTCTTGTCTTCGTTGGGTTTTGTTTATTTGCAAATATTTCTCCATAAGCCTCGTGACAGAGCTTGGATTGCATTAGTGAAGTCATATCTTCGATATTTAAAAGGTATGTTCTAGATCCATTTCTCATTTGATAATTGAAATATAAGGAAAGAGTAGTGTATTGTCTTGTTTTGTTCTAGTTTCGTAGTGAAGATAGGGGGATTGATTTGTGTTCTCACTTAACAATTAGCTCGATAACAAAATTGGCGACTCCACTAGGGAACATATTGTTTTCATGGTTTTTCTTGCTTTATTTCTTTGATTTCCTGGGTTCTCTTTTTCGAGTCACTGGGAGATCTAAATTGACTCTTTGATTGTTTAAGTTCATTGGAAAAACCTTCTTACTTTTTATTTTTTCATTTTTACTTTGATTTCTGCACCCTGCTTTGAGGGACAGTACGAAGATATTTGATTTTTGCACCCTACCTTTTTGACACAGTGCAACGTTTCCACACTGTATTGGTTCTTTGGCCTACTAAAATCATGAATCGACGCACTGTGTTAGTCTACAGCCTGTGACAATTGTGAATTTTTTTATTTTTGATGGTTTTTCCTTACCCAGATCTTGGATTTGGTTTTGGGGTGAATTTTTGGGTTTGATTATGATTTGTTTACAGTCTGCTTGACAGCTTTGAAACTTCTTTTAGTCATATTTTCTTTGTTTTCTTTTGAAATATTTAGTCTCTTGCTTTGAGTGTCTTTCAGTTACAAATCCTTGTTTTTCTTTAGAATTGTTTGGTGAAAGAAATTTTTATTTTATTGAATAGTTTGTGTTAAAAGAGAAAATTTGTTTGGGTTGCTTTAGATATTTTCTATTGCTTTTAGCTATATTTGAAACAAAAAATTGATTTCTTGCTTTATATTAGATTGGGGGCATCTTTGCATTTGAAGTAGTGAAATTGCATGCTTTTGGCATTTTTTGGTCTTGAATTATGAAAATGTTTCCCCCTCATGGTCGGGGGGGACCAAGAATTGTCTATTGGTGTACAGTCACTTTTGCTCATTTATTGAGAATATTCATATTGATGAGTTTTATAAAATTTTGGGACATTTTGCATATGGGAATGATAAACGTTTTCTCCTTCTCGTAATATAGCTTTCATTGAAGTGAAATATTTGCATTCTCATTTCTTTTCATTGTTTAGAGTCAGTCAAAACATCATTTAGTCCACGCCATTTTCCTATTGAGTAAAAACAACCTTAAAATAAAACACTTATAAAAATTGATTAAACATTTTTATATTTTTTGGTAGCAAACCTACATTACATTAGTTGTAGGGATTTGGATTAGGTGTGAAAGATAACTTTCCAAAGCTACAAAAAATATAGAATATTGAGTTAGGGAGTGGTAAATCCACTTATTACATTTTTTCTTGGGAATCCCTTCTAACACAAGGTTGAATCATGAGGTCGCATTAAGACTGGAAGAGTTACTCACTCTGCTTTGTTGGTCTTGGTGTAGAGATTGCGCGTATTATAGGGGTCACTTAAAGGTATACCCACATTGATGAGTTGAAGCCTTTCAAGTTGATTTCAGGCTAGATACCCTGTCTTTGGGCATGGATCAGATTGATGACTATTTTCCCATGCATCACTGTAGTAATTGGTAACCTTAGTGGTCTATCTCTTTAGGGTCTTTACACGAGGTGACTATGGAGGGGCAAGTCTTCACGGTACCTGGAATCGATGTTGGGCAAACTCACTCGGGTTCCTTGGAGGGTATACCCACAATTATGTGTGGGAGCTTGCACCAAGGCATAAATCTGTTAAGCATGTCATCAACGTAACTTTTCCACATGCTCTATCTCATCCCTTTCTTACTTTGATCCCACGATGTTGGATTTCATCACCAACTAGTGCATTCATTGCGAGAAGGTTTTTTTTTATTGCTTGCTTTCTAGATTTTTAGCGTGTGTTGTTTGTTTTCCCTAATGGACTCTAGATTGGATCTTTGTTTTAATGGCGCTAGTTCTTGAAATGACCAATGAAGGAACCCATTTTCCAAGGGAACCTTTTGTTTTTCCTTCTTACGGAAACTTTGGTCCTCCTCACATCGCTACTTTGAGCCTTCCAGGTCTCACAATTGGATTATCGGTATGGTTGTTTTCCACTCAGGTAATCCCGAATAAAGATAGTGCTTCGGTTGTAAGAAATTCCCCCCAAGAACATCAACCTCGTGTTGATCCTTCACCTTCTTCACCAGTACGATCTTCTTCTCCTTCTTCACTTGAAAGGTCTTCTTTCGTTTCATCTTCTTCGCCGAGTGAAAGCTCTAAAGCTAGTAACTTAGTGGATAAGAAGAAGAATAAAATAAAGAAGAAGAAGAATATAAGAAAGAAGAAAAATAAGAAAGGTTCCAAACTTCCAACCACTTTCGAACAGGTTGGAAAGAAACAAGTTACTATTAATCATGATGGGAGTGTTGATGATGTCAAGACATGACTAGTTACAACTCGCAAGCCTAAGTACCCTTGCAGTATTTGTAAGGGTAGCCATCTTTTGAAGGATTTCCCTGGTCTATCCAAGGTTATAGAAGCATGGTCTACACACCCTTTCCAACCCATGTCATCAGCCTATGAACAACATGTTGATGACCTCTTGTCAACTAGTCACGATATTGTTGGAAAGAAGAAAAGTAGAGTCAAGTTCCTGTGTATGTTATGTGGAGGGAGTCATATAACTCACCTTTTCCCTTGTATGGATGAAGCCTCAAAATTACTGGAAAACATGAATATTTCGCAGCCTCAACTTCCAGCTGATTATCACAAGCTTACTCTTGATCCACCTATAGTTGATGGAATGATCAAACCGGCCCCTTCGTCGATCAATCTGGTTGATCATGTACTCAATCTGCACACGTCCTTAGTCGAACTAGCTGACAAAGTGGTAGATCCGATCCCATCCTTGGTCGATCCCACTCTCTCATTAGAGAGTGAAACCCAATCGTTCGATCCCTTTCCACCTATCAACCCCATTCTCCCCTTGGAGAATGAAACCCAAGTGGTTGATCTGATCTCGTCATCAGTCGATCCTACTCTCCCGCTAGAGAGTAAACTTGATGTTGCTCATGTTTTTCTTGTTGATACAGAATCTACCCTGCTAAGGGCCATTCCACCTTCTCCCATGGAACCCCCCCAAGTAATGAGGCCATCCTTTTTGATCAGGGTGTGCTAACTTGACCTCATCTTCCCTCTCACATTCCTTTCAAGATTACAATACAAGTTTGTGGTCATGACATTCCTCAGACACTGATAGACAAAGATTCATTCGTTAGTATTTTTTCCTCTATTTCTTGGAAAACTTTGGTTTATCCTCATCGTGTGCTAGTTACCCAGACTTTGGTCACTTTTAACAGAAGTACCAGTCACCCTTTAGGGATCCTTCCTAAGTTTCCTATAACTTTGGGAGGGAAAACTGTCATTATCGACGTCATGGTTGTTCAAGACACCTTGTATTTATATTTACTCCTTGGGAGAGATTATGTCTATGCCATGAAGGCTATTGTGTCCACTCTTTTTCATGTGATATCCTTCCCGCACGATGGATTAA
Source organism: Picea engelmannii (assembly GCA_009831015.1). Lineage (NCBI taxonomy): Eukaryota > Viridiplantae > Streptophyta > Pinopsida > Pinales > Pinaceae > Picea > Picea engelmannii. The sequence goes on from ML854250.1 coordinate 14,132, forward strand.
TTGTGACTATTAATCAACTTTAGTTCATTGGCCTTGACTTGAACATCAACTCAATAACCTCCCTAAACGATTCTTATATGCAGTCAATATCACCCCATCCATAGGTCAATTATGTGGCATTGTCTCCCATGCATTCAGTTGTCGATGCAGATGAGCCTCTCATTGTAAGCTCAATCTCTTATGACTTGGATCCGGTAGTTGACATGGTAATATCTTTGGTAGGGCTATTGGAGCTTGATCTCCTTACCCGTATAATGACCATCGACATGTGTTCCTTCTAGAGTGTGTTTCTTCCATTGAGTGAAGATCTCTTGGAGGTTATGATTGAATGTTTGTCCCTTGACATGATGTCCTTCAAGAGCATTGTCCTCTTGGAGGTCGTGATCAAGAAGAGAGGTTTTGAGCATGGTTTTCTGATTTCAAGCTCATTAAAAAATGAAACTATCTTTGAGCATGGTTTTCTGATTTCAAGCTCATTAGAAAATGAAACCATCTTTGAGCATGGTTTTCTGATGTCAAGCTCATTAAAAAATGAAGCCGTCTTTGAGCATGGTTTTCCGATTTCAAGCTCATTAAAAAATGAAACCAGCTTTAAGCATGTTTTTTTGATTTCAAGCCCATTAAAATATGAAACCAGCTTTGAGCATGGTTTTATGATTTCAAGCTCATTAAAAAATGAAACCATCTTTGTGCATGGTTTTTTGATTTCAATCTCGTTAAAAAATGAAACCAGTTACGAGCATAGTTCATGTTTCTGTGTCGAGATCGTTAAACAATGAAACATAGGTTACGAGCATAGTTCTTGTTTCTGTGTTAATCTCATTAAAACAAAAATGAAATAGAGGTCTGGGGGTTGAAACTGGATTCCCAAGCATAGTTTTTTTTCTGTGTCAATATCATTAACAAATGAAATATATTTTTTCCACTCTCTTCGATTGAGTCAAGTCCTTCGTCCAGTATTTGAAGCTTATTTTCCTCCTCCTATATCATTCGATGAATCGAAGCTTGGGGGGAAATTCTTATAGCCTCTGGACTTCATGCTGAAGTTGAGCCTCTAGTTTCTTAAGCTGGGGGCTAAGTACCAACCATCCCTATGTTGTGCATTGGGAAGTTTGGGAAGTCCAAGCATAGTTTTCTATGGTTCAATCTTGTGTAAAAATAAAACCACCTAACTCAAGCATAGTTTTCTCTAGTTCAAGCTTGTGTAAAAATGAAACCACCTCCAAGCATAGTTTTGCCTAGTTTTAAGCTTGTGTAAAAATAAAATCTATCCCAAGAATAATTTTTTTTTGTATTAAAGCTTGCGTAAAAATGAAAACAATACCGAGCTTAGTCTTTGTTCTTTCTCATGCTCGTAAATACATGAGAATATGCTACCAAGTTTAGTCTTTGTTCTTTCTCATGCTCGTAAATACCTGAGAATGTAACCGAGTATACTTTTATCGCTTTTTCGGACTCGTAAAGGTTATACGAAAAAGGAATCCCCTGGAGTTCCCTTTAAGATCTTTTTAGACTCTCTAAACATGAAAATATTGTCGAGAAACCTTTTTATTTTCACTCTCATTAAAGCATTTGAAGAAAAAGTCTGTTGAGCGATAGTTTATCTCTTTTTCGGTCTCATCAGACTACTTTACAAAAAAGGAACTGAGAGAGTTCTCTTCAAGTGTTTTTTCAGACTCTCTAAACATGAAAAACCCCTGAGTTTTCTTTCTTTGGACTTGTAAAACAAACATCGAAAGGCCCATATGAGATCGCAGGACTCCTTCCTAGGGTTCATTAAATATACTCCAAAGGATGAGTTTACAGTTCAATCATATGCTATCCTCCTCAATCTTGTGTAAAAATAAAGAGGTACTCGCCATAAATGGTGGGGGAAAAATTGGGAAAGAAATGTCTCTAAATCTATATTCCATGGAAGAGTCATTTTTGAACATGACACCCCTTCACTCGCTTTGTGTCTAGGTTGTAAAATCTACTTGTCTCTTGACCATACTCCTTTATAAGTTTACAAATTGGTCTGTGATCCCTGTTGTTGAGTCAATATTTCCAAGATAGTTGTCGTGTCATCAATATGTTCAAAGAAAAGTTCAACCCATAAAGCCTTCTATTACATTGACCATTTCTGCAGTCCTTAAGCCTTCTATTGCATCGATCATCCTTGAATAAGTCCTAAATCACTTGTTACTCTATCTACTTCAAATCTTGTTACCTATTTTGTGTTATTCATGGGGGATACATTAAGGCACTCTTGTGATGAGTCTTTTCCTGTCGACTTCAACTCATTATCTAGGAATTAGACTTAGAAACCAATTGGTACCTTGGAACTTGCATGCCTCAACGACAGGTTTCCTCGCTTTTGACAATGGGTTTTCATTATCGACCCTTATTCGATAGATTCCGCCGAGTGTTCGACTTCAGCTCATTAATTCAAATTCATTGGATTTTACTAGAGTACCTTGGGAGTCATTGACATTAATGGTGATTTCCATCACATTTGTTAACAATTATCATCATTGACCGGTAATCAAGTGGTTTCTACCATGTTCAACTTCAACACCTATAATTGCATGGTTAGATTTGTAATATAGAGTGGTGGAGATGAAGACCCTGAATATTTTCTAACAGATTCAGGTTGTGTTGGAGTATATTCAAATTGTACTGTTACATAGATCCATATTGTATGTCTCATGGATATGTTCAAATTTGAGTCTTTAACACATAGATCCATAGTGTATTTTTGGTGGCTATGTTCATATTTGAGTCATATTGGCATGGATCCACAGTGTATATTTGGTGGCCATGCCCTATCTTACTTGACATGTATCTTTGCATGTCAACATTTATGCTTTGAGTCATTTGTATTCTGAGTATGGGAATGCCTACCTCAGTGATGATATATTATTGTACTATATTTCCTTGTTTGTTGACAGGTTTCTGATCGACATGTTCCTTGTTCCCTACACACACTCGACAAAGTATTTCATCTATCGCTCTGTTCTAACTTCATAATTTGGGGCGCTCTCTGTTACACATTATTTTCGTCACCCTTATGACCATTAATGATGTAAACCTATATGTTTCCTTTAGAGGGGTTAGTGGCCTGAATTCCTGAAAATGTTGGCAAATATTTAACAGATAGCTCATGCTTGTATGCTTCTCATTGATGGTAAGTACAACAATGAAGATGGCGTGAGTACAGAAAGTATGTAATAGATGGGCATTATGAGAAGATGATGTAGATAAGATTCGAATAAGATCAGAATAGATAGTGCAGAGGATTGTTGGCAGATCATCGATGGAAATATCAGAGTAAGCAGAACAAAGTAAGCTCGGGAGGAGAAGCATTTTTGATCGTTGGATCCCATTCAAAACTCCCAAAAGAAGGAGGAACGTCAGATCTATTAGTAGACAAGAAGAATGTGTAGAAGAGGAGGACAGATCTTAGGCATCAGATCTGAGGATAAGTTCCGACCATCGTTGGATCAGGGAGAACCTGCACGTTCATTAAAGTGCAAGGAGAAGTGAGCTCACAAAATCCTGAAAGAAGGAGGACCGTCCATCTTCAAGCAGGACACATGGAAAAATATCATCATGTCATTGACTGGAAAGTCAAAGGAAAGGGGTTCCCTAACCTCTCGAATTCATGATATGCAAAATTGTGAAACTATCTTAGCCGTCAGATCGAGGTTTGTTCTGAACCGTTGATCCAACTCCATCTCGGAGTCTCGCCTATCGCGACTTGGAGTGACGAGAATCTCCATCTAAGGAATAAGGAGATGCAATATCGCAAAAATATCAGGACCGTTAGATCACCAAGAACGTGGACCATTGATCTGAGCTCCATCTCGGAGCTTCGCCTATCGCGACTTAGAGAGGCAAGAAACATAACCACCAAAATCGCAATATGCAAAATCATGATTTAATCGCACCCGTTAGATCAAGGTGTGATATGAACCATTGATCCAACTCCATTTCGGAGTTTCGTGAATCGTGACTTGGAGAGGCAAGAAACATAACCACAAGAACGCCGAAATTGTGATATGCAAAATCGCGATATGATCTGAGTTGTTGAATCAAGATCAGATTTGAACCGTCGGATCATAGGACAAGTGGCAAGCGATTGGAATTTTGCTGAATTAGAGTCAATGAAGCATGGTGTGGAAACTCATGAAATATGAAGCACCTTTTTGGCATAGCCTATGGTCACCGCTGATGGTCATGAGAAGGGAAGGAGTCAGTTCAGATAAGATCCATTTCGGAGTTTCGGGGATTGTGACTTGGAGAGTCGAGATGCCTCATCTCCAGATTCACGAAATGCGAAATCGCGAAAGCACTTTATGCATAAGCGTGTGGTCACAACCATTGGGCACATCGATGGAAGATGGAGGAAGAAGCTAGAGGTGCTAAGCTTCACCACAGGGATCCTGAAATGCCGAATTACGAAATGGCGAAACAGGCACAAGATTTTTATTCTTAATCCAACGGTTCAAGTGAGTTTGAATATGATCGGAGGGATACTGTTCCATCTCATAGTTAATTGATCAATTACAAATCTGTTAGCTAAAATGAGTCATGATTCTTGATCAGTTGGTGTTTCAGTTGCTTAGACAGTTTTCTTTTGCCTAAGAAGATGCGAAGTGTAACTGCTGTGGGTGTTGTGCATACAAGAAAAAGATACAAACTATGTGTGGTTGGTTTTTCTGGACAAAAAATGAATTAAACTGTAAGAAATGGAAAATCATAGGATGCGCAGTGTGAGACTGAAAATATGCACAGTGTGAGATAAAACTCAGAGAAGAGTAAAAGATGAGGAAAAGACTTGAAGCAGAGAAGAATGAAAAAACAAGTTGAAGCTGAGCAAAATTGCAGAACAGACAAAGGAAGAGAAGAATTGTAGAACAGTTAGAAGAAGACCAGATTTACAGAACAGAGAAGAAGTGGTAAGAATCGATTTATCTGTGTCGTTGGTTGTTTAATTATTCATTTAATATTCCAGGGTGATTGGGAGGTGCTAGGGAGGACTGTTGTCCTCAAAGGTTCAAGTGGGAGCTTGAACACAGGGAGTTGTAGCTTCCATCTAGTTGCAGCCAGAGAAACCAGGGTGGCAGGGTGGTGCAAGGGAGAACAAGTGTTCTCTATTGTACAAGTTGGAGCCTGTGTAACTGGAAGTTGGTGCTTCCATTCAGTTGGTGCTGGAACATTAAGGGATTTGGTGCTTCTAGTGGGTGCTAGAGAAAATAAAGAATTGGTGCTCTCAAACAAGTTGGAGCTTGTAAAACAGAGGTAGTAGCCTCACATTGAGTTGGTTCTCAATTATAGATGATGTACAGAACTTAAAAGACTACCTATCATTTTGAAGAAGTAGAGGTTTTCTCCCTATATGGGTTTCCTCATGAAAAACTGTCTCTGTGTATATCTTATGTGTGACTGATGCTCATTATTTATATCGTATATATGTTGTATAATATTGATGGTCACTTGAAGAAAATTTAAGAATGGTTTAATAGACTTAAAATTGTTTAAGCATAGTAACAACTGATTCACCCCCCCCTCTCAGTTGTCTTAGTAATTTCAACAGAAGAAAGAAGGGAGAATAACTTTTCCTAAGAGAAGAAGTTGTATTTTACTTTGTAAAAACTCTATTAAGGAAGATTTCCACAGGTTGCACTATATGAAGGGTGCGACGATGCCTAATTTCTACACCCTACTCTAAATATAGATTGCGAAGTTTCCGCAGGTTGCACAATAGCTAGGGTGCAAAACTTCTTGTACGTGGGAAAAACGAGCGTCTTCTCGATGCTTTTTTGGAAGGAGAAGCTTCTATGGTGAGGTGGACTCTAAACAGTTTGTATCTTACTCACTTTCATGATTCAATGGGATCATCCTAACCTCCTCACCTTATTCTCTTCAACTTATAAAAGGAGAGGAGCTCTCATGGAGAAAGTTAGTTGGATTGAGCTTGGGTTTTGTAGCTTGGATTATTTGGAGCTTGCATATTGGCTTTGAGCTTTTCTTTGTCAAGATAGATTGTGATTAGCTATCAGATATATAGTCTCAGAATCTGTGGATTAGAAGTGTGTGGGAAGCAAGGGACTATTGAAAGGAACCTAACGACATCAAGGCATCTGGTTGTATCTTTCTTCCACATTCTTTAATATAGATATACTTTTCTTTCCTATATGAATGTTATTTGTTCCTATTGTATGATTCCTTATCACATACATAGTTTCATATCAAATAGACTCTGTTATTCTTTTCTTCGTTGGATTGTGTTTATTTGTAGATATTTATCCATAAGCCTCGTGATGGAGCTTGGATTGCATTGGCGAATTCATATCTTCTATATTTAAAAGGTATGTTCTAGATACAATTCTCATTTGATAATTGAAATCTAAGGAAAGAGTAGTGCATTGTCTTGTTTTGTTCTAGTTTCGTAGTGAAGCTAGGGGGATTGATTTGTGTCCGCACTTAACAATTATCTTGATAATAGGGGGTAGGAGGTAAGCAATAAATCATGAAGGGAGGTATGATTTTTTGTGGAGGTGACATGATAGTGGGGAGGCCCCGCTAGAAAACCACTAACTCGCCTCCCCCCCATTATAGGCAGAAAGGATGGGGGGGTCCAAGTTGCTATTACTAACGGTAGATCTGTGTGTGCCATGCTCCACCATTGAGATTTGTGTGCTCCTTAGACACAAATCGGACCCCACCCCCCCCACCGTTAAAGGAATAAAGTTCAGGGGGTCCGATATCCACCGTTGACCATAGATCTGAGCATGCCTCGCTCAACCACAAATTTGAGTGCACTCTTTAGCCACAACATGCCCCAACTTCCAAGTCACCCAAGAACTTAGGATAAAAGCATAAATTGGGTCATGAAATAACCCCTTTCCCTCATTTCTTCACCAAGGGGTTATTTCCTAAGGAAACAACACCATTTTATCAAAAACTTGTGCTAACATCTCCTAACGGATTTTCCACTGGCCACCCCCAAGCTAGACCACAATGCTTTGAGATTGAATCTTTTCTTTCAGCTCAACTAAATTTAGGGACAAATTTTAATCTCCTTCTCCCAACACATAAATAAATAGGGACGAAGGTTGATATCCTTCTCCTGACTCAATCATAGATAGGGATGAAGGTTACTCTCCTTCTCCCAAGTTAGTCTCTATTTCCTGCGATTATAACACACTCTTTTTGACAGTTCTTCCTCGAACCCAAGAACTCAATCTCTTGTCTCTACACTCTTTGCAAGCCTCCCTCTTCCCATCAAACCTTCCTTTGTTTCCTTCCTCAACAATATTGCGTGTGGCCCAAATTCCTAGTTTTTGTTCAGGTCGAGAAGCCTTATAGATGGGCGGTCTGCCCCATCCCCTCCTTAACTCTTGAGGAGGTCTTCCCACCTACCAGCCTGACTGTAATTTATTCTTGGGTTAGAGGGTTGTTCTGATCCTAAGAAATTAAATCTATCAAAGTACTGGTCTGGTGGAGGTTAACGCAACCATTCCTGGTCCCCTTCACCATCTCTTTCATAGCATTCATGGTCTCTCTTAGCACACCCCCCTTCCAGCAATCATGCAACACTTATCCATTTTCTAGTAAATAATATAATTTGTTGAAATATAACAAGGGATGTCCTCATTCATGTTTTTGTGTTTTGTCATGGGGAGGACATAAATTCATAATTCCTAGACATGTTTTATTTATAAAGTAACTTTTTAAATAAAGTGCTTTTATAAAGTGAATGCACTTTATAACTTAAAGTGTTTTTAAGTTGTGGGACCCAAAAAGTATTTAATGAGCATTTATTACTTATTTTGTAATTAATGAGGAGCATTAAATATGAGCCCTCATATTAGACTTATGATAGCCATTAGATTGAGTTGGTTATGTAAGTTAGGGTTTCTTGGTAAAAGAGAAAAGTACATATACATGCTTAGGGATGTGAGAAAAACACATCGGAAAAGACGAGAGGAGAAGTTGAGAGATTGCTTGAGAGAGGAAAGTGGGCATCAAGAAGGGCATGATTCCCAAGAGAGCTAGGGCATAAATCCCAAGGAGGCATTTTTCTATTTTGATTTGCGACAGTGTTATTTGCTGGGACAGGCCGTACTGTACAGATCTGTACAGGCCATACAACAACATTCTTGAGGCACAAAAACCAAGGCAAGCTTGGGCACGATTTTTGAGGCATCCTTAATTTTTTTTCTAAAGGGGGACAGCCATATAGAAGAGAAGGTACAACAACCTATTGTGGCACAAATTTAAAGGTGCCGAATTTCAGCAAATCCGTACAACTGTACAGATTGTGGCACGTTTTTCAAGACAAATTTGTGGGGGACATTTTTGTGTTGTAAGAGGTATTTCTCTTGGCTGAAAAGTATTATTGATGCTATTCTAAACTTTCCTGAATAAAAATAATAATATCTCTCTCTCGTTGGGTTTCCCCACATTGGGGTTTTCCCTGGTAGTTGCCTAAATTTTTGTGAGTTATGGGTTGCTTTCCATTGTGTATTTTCGCTGCATATTTTGCTTAACAATGTGTATTTCTGCTTATGGAAATTTCTGAATGTGGGTATGCATTTCTGAAATTTAAGAAGACAGTTATCTCTAGGTTGCTAAGTGTTTAACGAAATGTGTGAATGAAATATTTCTGATTTTGTCATTAAAAATCAACAAAATTTACATTCATTGACCGTTTATACAAAGGTTCATCAAATCAAACATTCACACATGTTGAGTTTTCCATAGTCTCTTGGCAAATATAGTTATATTTACAAACTATGGGAAATGGGGTTTTACAATTCCCTCCCCCTTAAAGGAAAATCACCCTTGATGTTCTATCTGTCAATATGCTCTGTATATACAAAAGTAAACAAAAATGGATATGTTTGTCTCATGGCATCCTCCATTTCCCACGTAGCCTCATCTGGGCCAAAGTGTTTCCACTGTACCTTGACCTATGTAATGGTTTGGTTCCTGAGTGAGGTTCCTTCCTGTCTAGTATGCATTGAGTTTTTGGAAATAATTCTCCCTCTGAATCCACCTCGATCACAGAATAGTCAATTATATGACTATAATCATGTACATATTTCTTCAATAATGAAACATGGAAAACATTATGTGCCTTTACTATGAGAGGAAGTGGTATCCTATAGGCTACAGGTCCCACTCTATCTAATATTTTAAAGGGTCCACAATACTAGGGTTCTAGCTTGGCACAAGCTCCCATTATCAAGGAAATCTTCCTCGGCCTAACTCCGAGATAGACATGGTCTCCTATATTGAACTCTCTAGGAGTTCTCTTTCTGTCGGCGTAACTCTTCTATCTATCCTGAGTATTTTTCAGATTTTCTTAATCTAAATAACTTGTTGTTCCATTTCTTTCAACATGTCGGGTCTGATTATAATTCTATCCACTGGATTACTCCAGCTGATTGGAATCTTGCACTGTCTACCCTAGAGGGCTTAAAAAGGGCTCATCTTAAGTGACTCTTGATAACCGTTGTTGTAGGAAAATTGTACCAATGGTAGATAGTCTTCCCACTTTTTAAGATGATGCATTACATGCATCCTTAACATGTCTTCTAATATCTGGTTTACTCTTTTTTTTCCCCATCAGTTTGAGGGTGATAGGTTGTGCTAAAAAACAATTTAGTCTCAAAACCAACCATTAAGGACTTCCAAAATCTTGAAGTAAATTTTGTGTCTCTCTCAGATATAATCTCCCTAGGCATTCCATGTAGTCTGAATATCTCCTTCATGAAGATGTTGGCAATATCTATTTCCTTGCAAGTTGATTTGACAAGAACAATGTGAACGACTTGCTCAATTTTTCCACCACTACCATGATGGCATCATTCTTCTTGGCCAATTTTGGTAATCCGATGATAAAATCCATGGAAATGGTTTCCCATTTCCATTCTGGAATTGGTAGGGGCTGTAATAAACCTACTGGATGTCGGTATTATTCCTTAACTTGCTGGCATTCTAAACACTTAGCTAAATAATCAGCTATGTCATTTTTCAATCCAAGCCAATAGAATTGTTTTCTGGTGTCTGTAATCATTTTTTGATAACCTGGACTACTAGTATATGGTCTCTTGTGTAGTTCTTCCATTATGAACCTCTTCAAGTCATCACAACTTGGGATATACAATTTGTTTCTGTAAGTTAGTAGGCCTTTATCGAGCATCTGATAGCCTTCATACTTTATCCCTATAGGATCTTGCCTTAGGTATGAGGTCACAGTCTTGAAGAATGCGTTTGTTTCTTGTGCATTCTTGAATCTTTCCCTAATATAAATTTCATAGGTGCTTACCTCTATGAGGTGAACCATTTTCACACTTCTTCTAAGGCCATCAACCACTCTAGTTTCCTTTCCTTTGATGTGTTTGATTTCGAAATAAAACTCACTAAGGAGAGCCATCCACCTAGCTTATATAGCATTGAGTTTTGATTGATCAAACAGGTGCCTCAACCCATAGTGGTTTCTTATAAGTACAAATATCATACCCAGGAGGTAATTCCTCCACATTTTTAAAGAATGCACTATGGCAACCAAATCTAGATCATGGGTCACATAATTGATTTCATTCTCATTCATTTTTTTGTATTCATAGCAAATTACACATTCTTATTGCATAAGGAATCTTATGAGTTCTTCCTTATAGGAGTCTATACACATTAGGAAGTAATTATCAGGGTCTACAATATTCAGCATGGGTGGATGTGTTAGAAGGTATTTCATTTCTTGAAATATTTCTTCACATTTTGATGTCCAAGTGAATTTAACCCCCTTTTTCTGAAGGGTAGTGATTGGACAACCAATCTTGGAAAATCCTTTTATAAACCTCCTATAGGATCCCTCTAAGCCCATAAAGGATATGATATCAGATACATCCTTTGGGGTAGGCCATTCAATGATAGACCTAATCTTGTCAGGGTCTACTGCCACTCCTTGTTTGGAAATAACATGGCCTAAGTAATGGACTTGTTTTTGGAAAAAGTCACACTTGCTAAACTTAGCGTAGAGATGATGATCTCTTAGTAATTGAAGTACAAGTCTAATATGTTCTTCATGCTCTTCTCTGTTCTTGGAATATAATAGGATACAATCAATGAAAACCAATACAAATCTGTCTAGGAATTTTTTGAGTACATTACTCATCAAGCACATAAAAGTGGCAGGAGCATTGGTTAATCCAAATGGTACCACCACAAATTCATAGTCACTGTACTTCATCCTAAATGTTGTTTTGTGGATGTCTTCATTCTTGATTAATATTTGATGGTATCCAAACCTTAATTCAATCTTTGAGAAAATGGAAGCATGCCCTAATTGGTCGAACAAGTCTATGCACAGTCAGAGTGTGTCATCCTTCTTTTTCAAAAACAAGGCTGGTGCTCCCCATGGGGATATGTTGGGTCGGATTTAGACTTTGTTCATCATTTCCTTTAGCTATAGATTGATTTCAAGTAGCTCTGGTGTACTCATCCTATAGGGTGTTCTAGACACTGGCACTTCTCCTGGTGCAAGTTCTATCGAGAAGTCAATGTCTCTTCTTGGAGGTAGACTTGGTACCTCTTCTGGGAACATGTCTTTATACTCTCTTTCTCCCTTCTTCATTTACACATTATAAAGTTTTTATGGTAATAATCCAAATTAGTTTTATAAGAAGATAACCAATACATACCAATCAACAAGTCATAATATCCTAGGGGAAGTATGTTAAGGGTCGCTTGGGTGGGAAATCCATACATAATGAATTGGAAAGCTCATATGACCTCTGCTACTTTTATTTTTGTGCCAGTGGCTAGTTGTACTAACCATGGATTAACATGTCTAACTAGTTGTATTTTACACTTATCAACAATTTGAGGGGATACATAACTCAAATTAGAACCAGGGTCAATTAAATATAAACTATATGGTTGGCAATCATACCTTCCATCTCCACCACTGAGGCTTGGTGGTCGGCTTGGTTATTATCCCAGGATGCATAAATTCATGGCATGCTCCTAGCCACATAATTAACTATGGTAGCTTCTTAGATGTTGTAGGCTCTCCTACTATCCTTTTGTCCATGGAAAACACCTCAGCAGATGTTCTTCTCCAGAACACCAACATTCAAGGGTTTTCTCTTTGGGTTATCCATATTTCCCGGGGTTGCTCCAAAAGGTTTATTTCCACTCTAGGAGGGGAAATTTTGTTGATTCGCACTTCTAGTAGGAAGGATCATCCTATTCCTTCCCATATTTCTAAAATCTTGAGGATTTAAACCCCTTATTCTTGAATCCTGAAATACTCTTCTTCTTGAAGTGTTTCTTAAACTGTTTCCATGATAAGTCCTTCTCATGGATTCATTTCACATTCCCCAGGTCTTCCCACCAAGTGGAAGCCTTTATATTAAGGTTGAAGATGGCTATTCGAGCTTTCAAGTTTTCAGAGTAGTCATGAACTCTGAAGTACTTCTTTAAACTAAGTAGCCAAGCTTCTTCCTCTTCCTCTTTCTTAATCTCTCCATTGAAAGAGAGTGGTTTGGATTTCTTGAACTCTTTAGGATCATGAATTTTGAAATG
>ML854251.1:0-22625 GCA_009831015.1 Picea engelmannii
ATGTTTATAACTCTGGATTTCACAGTAAAGACTCACTGCCACTAAGATTAATGATTCAAAGTTAAAAAATGAGAGTAAATGGTTAATAATCTACACTAACTGATTCACCCCCCCCCCCTCTCAGTTAGTTCATACCTGTAACACATAAACCATTCATGAGTGTAAAACCATGAGCATGCATTCTAGGAACATTCAATTTGAAATACAGGACATAAATACTTATTGGAAAACACTAGGTGTAATGCAACTGCTGAGAGGGGTGCTCGTTTCCACCCAACCGTAGGCTCAGTAATTCCAAATGGATTTACCACTAGCCACCCTGAGCTAGACCACGATGCTTGAGACTCAGTCTCTTACTTCCCGCTCGTCGGAAGTCCAGGTCGAAGGTTACTCTCCTTCTCCTCTGCTCATGACTCACTGTATTTCCCGGAGTTCCTTTGGTTCTCCTTCCGCGATTCATGTCGCATGTGTGTGTGTCTATATGCTCCTCTTTCCCCCCTTCCACACTTCTTTCCTCCTACGAGGTTGAGCGTGGCACGAAATTCCCTGTCCGATGGTCAGGTCTGAGAGCTTCTACAGATGGGCGGTTCACCCCATCCCCTCATTTACTCTTAAGGAGCCTCCCCACCTACCATCCGAGCGGGTAATTCATTTCGGGGTCTAAGAGTGAGCTTTGATTTTCCCGAGCACGTACAACCCAGTACAGTTTTGGTTCGGTGGAAGTTAACGCAGCCACTCCCAGCCCCTTCCACCACCTCTCATCAGCCATCGTGGTCTCTTTTCAACACATCCCCTTCTCAACAGTCATGCAACATATATTCATACATCATTTACATTCCTCAAACCTTTTATACAAAGGTCCGTTAAATCAAACATTCACAATATTTGAGTTTTCCATAGTTCTTGGCCAGTATAGTTATTTTTACAGACTGGGGGAAACAGGGTATTACAATTCCCTCCCCCTTAAAGGAACATTGTCCTCGATGTTCTATCTATCAATATGACATGTATGTACAGGGGTAAACAAAATCGGATATGCTCTTTTCATGGCATCTTCCATTTCCCATGTAGCCTCATCTAGGCCAAAATGTTTCCATTGCACCTTGACCTGTGCAACGGTTCGGTTCCTGAGCGGGGTTTCCTTTTTGTCCAGTATGTATTGAGGTTTTGGTAGGAATTCTCCCTCCGGTTCCACCTAGATCACAGACCAGTCAATTATATGATTAGAATCATGTACATATTTCTTCAATAATGAAACATGGAAAACATTATGTGCTTTTACTGTGGGAGGAAGTGCTAGCCTATAGGCTACAGGTCCCACTCTATCTAGAACTTCAAAGGGTCCACAATACCGAGGTGCCAACTTGGCACAAGCTCCCATCCTCAGGGAACTCTTCCTGGGCCTAACTCTGAGATATACGTGGTCTCCTGCCTGGAACTCTCTTGGAGTTCTTCTTCTGTCGGCGTAGCTTTTTTGTCGGTTCTGAGCGACCTTTAGATTTTGTTTTATCTGAGTTACTTGTTGTTCCATTTTGTTCAACATGTCGGGTCCAATGGTAACTTTGTTTATGAGATTACTCCAACTGACTGGAGTGTTGCACGGCCTACCATAGAGGACTTCGAAAGGACTCATCTTCAGGGATTCTTGGTAGCCGTTGTTGTAGGCGAATTCCACTAGTGGCAGGTAGTCTTCCCACTTTTTGGTTTGATGCATTACATGCATCCTGAGCATGTATTCTAATATTTGATTCACCCTTTCCGTTTTTCCATCGGTTTGAGGGTGATAGGCTGTGCTAAATAGTAACTTGGTCTCCAGACCAGCCATCAGTGATTTCCAAAAGTTGGAAGTAAATTTCATGTCTCTGTCAGACACGATCTCTTTCGGCATACCATGCAGTCTGAATACCTCCTTCATGAATATGTTGGCGATGTCTATTGCCTTACAAGTTGACTTGACGGGGATAAAATGAGCGGACTTGCTCAATTTATCCACCACTACCATGATGGCGTTATTTTGTTTGGTCGAGGTTGGTAATCTAGTGATGAAATCCATGGAGATGGTTTCCCATTTCCATTCCGGGATTGGTAGAGGTTGTAATAATCCTGTTGGGTGTCAGTGTTCTACTTTCACCTGTTGGCATTCTATGCATTTGGATAAGTACTCAGCTATGTCTTTCTTCAATCCAGGCCAATAAAATTGTTTCCTGGTGGCCATGATCATCTTCTGGTATCCTGGATGACCAGTGTAGGGTCTTTTGTGCAGTTCATCCATTATGAACCTCTTCAAGTCATCACAATATGGGATATACAATCTATTTATGTAAGTGAGCAAACCTCCTTCCATCATCTGGTAGCCTCCATACTTTATCCCTGTGGGTTCTTGCTGTAGGTACGAGGTCACGGTCTGGAAGAATGTGTCTATCTCTTGTGCATTTCTGACTCTTTCCTTGACATTCGTCTCGCAGGTGCTTACCGCTGCCAGGTGAATTGTTTTCATGCTTCTGCTAAGGGCATCAACCACCCTATTTTCCTTTCCCTTAATATGTTTGATTTCAAAATCAAACTCGTTGAGGAGGGCCATCCACCTAGGTTGTCTGGCATTGAGCTTTGGTTGGTCAAACAAATATCGCAATCCACAGTGGTCTGTCATAAGTACAAACTTTCTTCCCAGGAGGTAATGCCTCCACATTTTTAAGGCGTGCACTATGGCGGCCAGATCTAGATCGTGGGTCACATAGTTGACCTCGTGCTCATTCAATTTTCGGGATTCATAGCAGACCACACTTCCTCCTTGCATAAGGACTCCTCCGACCCCTTTCTTACAGGCATCTTTGCACATGAGGAAGTCAGCTTTGGAATCAACGATCTTCAACACGGGTGCGTGGGTCAGTAGATGTTTCAGGGTTTGAAATCTTTCTTCACATTTTTGTGTCCACGTGAATTTCGTCCCCTTCTTCTGGAGGGTAGTGATTGGACATCCAATCTTGGAGAATCCTTTTATAAATCTCCTATAGTATCCTGCCAAGCCCATAAAGGATCTGATATCCAAAACATCCTCCGGGGTAGGCCATTCCATGATAGACCTGATCTTATCAGGGTCTACTGCTACCCCTTCTTCAGACAGGACATGGCCCAAGTAATGTATTTGCTTCTGGAAAAAGTCAGACTTGCTAAATTTGGCATAGAGCTAATGTTCTCTTAGCACTTGAAGCACAAGCCTAAGGTGTTCCTCATGTTCCTCTCTATTCTTGGAGTAAATTAATATGTCGTCAATAAAAACCAACACAAATTTGTCTAGGAATTTGCTGAGCACATTGTTCATCAAGAACATAAAAGTGGCAGGGGCATTGGTTAACCCAAATGGCACTACCACGAACTCATAGTGACCATATCTCATCCTGAAGGCAGTTTTGTGGATGTCTCCACCCTTGATTCGGACTTGATGGTACCCAGATCTCAGGTCAATCTTCGAGAAGATAGAGGCACCTCCCACTTGATCGAACAAGTCATCGATCCTGGGTAAGGGGTACTTGTTCTTTATGGTTACCTTATTGAGTTGTCTATAATCTATGCACAGTCAGAGGGTACCATCTTTCTTTTTCACAAACAGGACTGGTGCTCCCCATGGAGACACGCTGGGCCGGATATAGCCTTTGTCCATCATTTCTTTCAGTTGTAATTTAAGCTCAACTAGCTCAGGTGTGCTCATCCTGTAGGGTGTCTTAGACATTGGCACCGCTCCTGGTGCAAGTTCTATTGAGAAGTCAATGTCCCTTCTCGGAGGTAGACCCGATACCTCTTCCCGAAATACATCTTTGTATTCTCTCAGTGTGGGGTGGTCTTCGAGGCTTGGTTTGTCACCTTCAATTGTTTTCAACACCTGTATTGCATATAGTGGACATCCTTTTCTACAATACCTTCTCATTTGAAGAGCTGATATTTGTCTCACCGAGACAGGTTTTTGGATCCCTTGAAGGATTATTCTCCTTCCTCCTTCACTTACACATTCCAAGGTTTTATGGTAACAATCTAATTTGGCCTTATGAGTGGCTAGCTAGTCCATACCAATCAATAGATCATATGATCCCAGGGGTAATATGTTAAGGGTTGCTTGGGTGGGGAATTCACCCATAATGAATTTGCAGGCTGGTATGGCCTCCGCTACCCTTCTTTTGGTTCCAGTGGCTAATTGTACCAACCATGGCTTGGTATTTTTATGTGGTTGTAGTTTACATTTATCAACAGCCTTAGGGGCTATATAACTCAAATTTGAACCAGGGTCAATCAGAATAGACACTAGATGGTTGGTGATCATACCTTCGATTTCCACCACTGAAGCTTGGTGGTCAGCTTGGTTATTATCCAAGGCTGCATAAATTTGCGGCACACTCCTGGCCACTTCATTGACGGTGGTAGATTCTTGAACGTTGTAAATTCTTCGGCTGTTCTGTTGTCGGTGCGGGCAGTCCCTCAGTAGATGTTCTTCTCCACAACCCCAACATTTCAAAGGTTCTCTCTTTGGGTTATCAGTCTTTACTGGGGAGATCCAGAAGGTTTATTTCCACTCAAGGAGGGAAAGTTCTGCTGGTGTACACTTCAGGCTGGGAATCTCATCCTTGAGTTCTTTTTATAGTCCTTAAATCTTGGGGATTTAAACCCCCTTTTCTGGAATCCCGAACTATTCTTTTGCCTCCAGCCTTCGCGAGGTCCTGTCCGATGCCCAAGCTGTTCATAACAATATCTTGCCTTTCGGATAGTATCTTCTAGGGTCTTTGGTTCGTCAAATTCAATCCTGTTTTGATAGTCCTTAGGTAGTCCACTGATGAATCATTGCACCTTTTCCTTTTCCGCTTTTATGTAGGGTACATACCTCAGCAACTCGAGGAATCTGCTGACATATTCCTCTATGGTGAGTTGCCCTAGCTTGAGTTCATAGAATTCTTTAGTCTTTTCGTCGAAATATTTTTCCGACAGATACTTCTTCCTGAAGTATTTCTCAAACCGTTCCCAAGACAGGTCTTCTTCGTGAATCCCTTTTACATTCTTAAGGTATTCCCACCAAATAGAAGCCTTTCCATTCAAGTTGAAGGTGGCTACTCGGGCCTTCAAGTTTTCTGAGACGTCATGGACTCTGAAATACTTCTTTAGTCCAAGCAGTCAGGCCTCCGCTTCCTCTCCCTTCTTTATTTCACCGTCGAAGGAGGGTGGTTTGGCCTTCTTGAACTCTTCGAGATTATGGCTATTGGAAAGTTTCTGCTTCTTTCGTTTTCTTCGGGAATGAGAACTAGTTTTACTGCTAGAAGATCCCTTCAAGTCAACAACTTCCTTTCCAGAAGAATCGTCCGACGCTTGTCCCTTATCTCTGGGGTGGACCTTTCTCGAGGTGCTCCTCTCAGTGTGGCCACTGACATGGCCACGTTTATGTGTCTCAGGTTCATGTTGCAATTGCTTTCGTATGTCGGATAAGCTCTGCAGTAAAACTGCATTAATTTTCATTTGCTTCTCTTGCTCTTTTATCATCCTTTCGTTGTCAGCCTTGCAGCTTTGTAATTTGACCATGAGTCTCCTCATAGTCTCATCTAGATCTGGAGGGGTCCCTACCGCCCTCCTTTCGTCAGACTCTTCATCTCTATTGTGGGAGCCCTCCCCCACTTCATGGTGAGTTACCATTCTATACGTCTGAAATTTCCCGCGGTTGATCGTCCGCTTGTGTGCAAAGAAAAATGCATATTGTTAGTCAATATTCAAATTCATTCATAACCAGTACATAATTCATATTTTTCACAGGCACACGCATAATAGGAGTTTTCATTCTTAACCTCAACTTGTGATTAAGGGGGTTAAGATAGAGGGTTACTCCTTTTAGGAGTACTCCGAATGGAGTCTCTGCGCAACCCGTTCATGAGCCCAAGCAGGCCAAGTGTTGTAACCATGCTCTGATACCAATTTGTAACACACCCACTACGGGAACTAATATTTTTTGGCTTTTTCCTTCTTTTTACTGAGGAACAAAATCCTCGAATTCCTATGGGGCCTGATGCAGACCCTACCATCCCTTATCCTTACCCATGTGATCGTTGGCTATGACCACAGGCCTTACAGGAGAGGTGTTTCCGGCTTTCACGATTCGGGAAATCGCGATGCATGTGTTCCCCTGCTCTCTTGTCTCTCGAAGTGCCAAAATCCGAAAGGAACCAACAGTTTGTCACATCTAACAATGCCTTGGATTAAAACCTGACATCCCACCTTTTGGAGTTTCGCGTACCGGGTTTTCGCGGTAGAAGAGGATGAGGGGTTCACACCCTTCAGTTTCCGGGTGCCGAAACACCGAAAACCAAATCTACATGCGCTAAGCCATATCGGGATTTCACAAGTTGGGAATTCGGGACTGGAATTTACTAGGGACTTGCTTCTAGATATCCCGGGTGTCGAAATACCTAGACATCAAGACTTATCCGTGCTATTATTATTTCGGGGTTTCACGATATGCGCAGACATGAGGTCTTGCACTTAGGTTTCTCAGGAGCTGAAAATCCTAAGCCTGTATTCATTGCTAAGCTCATTTTGGGGTTTCGCAAATCGGGACTTCGGAACTGGAGAGTACAAGGGAAATGACCCTTGGGTTTCCCGGGTGCCGAAACACCGAAACATCCAAACTCTAGACACGCTATTCCATTTCGGGGTTTCACAAGTCGGGATTTTGGGACTGGCGAGTACAAGGGACTTGCCCTTAGATATCCCGGGTGTCGAAACACTGAAACACCGTATCTCATCTACATTGTTATCATTTTGAGGTCTCGCAAGTCAGGATTTCGGGACTGGCGATTACAAGAGAACTTACCCTTAGGTATCCTGGGTGCTGAAACACTGAAACATAAAGACTCTAATCATGCTAGACTATTCTGGGGTTTTGCAAGTCGGGATTTCGGGACTGGCGAGTACAAGGAAACTGACCCTTGGGTTTCTCGGTTGCCGAAACACCAAGACTTATCCACGCTAGACCTTTTCGGGGTTTCATACTTCGGGATTTCACGATTGGTGTGTACAAGGGAACTTACCCTTGGATTTCCCGGGTGTCGAAACACCGAAAGACCAAACTCCGAGGGAACCATTCTTGATGGTGCAAGGTCTCCAGACTTAGGTCATAAAATCCTTCAACGGATTCTTGGATAATTATCACCAGGCTTGGGGACATGACTGAAAGGCCTTCTTAACTTATCGAGCTATGAACTCTGTGACAGGGGTGAGGTAAGCTTAGCTATTTACTTAAACGGTAGTCCTTTCGAGAAACTCACTCCGGCTCTGGAATAGTGAGGGAACCTTCCCAGAAGGAGGTGCCTTCGGGGAAATCCAACCAAGACATCACGTGAGTCAAGTAAATGGGACAGATCTCCCGAGAACGGACTCAGAATCTGAACTTGTTCAATGTATATATATACATATATATAAATGAACCGAATATGGCCATACAAGTATAAGCATGCATCCGTCTTTTTCGATCAAACACACTAGGCAAACACTTCTATACAGAAACCATTCATGAGTGTACAACCATGAGCATGCATTCCAGGAACATTCAATTTAAAATACAGGACATAAATACTTATCGGAAAACACCAGGTGTAATGCAACTACTGAGAGGGGTGCTCATTTCCACCCAACCGTAGGCTCAACGACTCCAAATGGATTTACCACTAGCCACCCCTGAGCTAGACCACGATGCTTGAGACTCAGTCTCTTACTTCCCGCTCGTTGGAAGTCTAGGACGAAGGTTACTCTCCTTCTCCTCTGCTCATGACTCACTGTATTTCCCATAGTTCCTCTAGTTCTCCTTCTGCAATTCTTGTCACGTGTGTGTGTGTGTGTGTGTATGCTCCTCTCTCCCCCCTTCCACACTTCTTTCCGCCTACAAGGTTGCGTGTGGCACGAAATTCCCTATCCGATGGTTAGGTTTGAGAGCTTCTACGGATGGGTGGTTCGCCCCATCCCCTCATTTACTCTTGAGGAGCCTACCCACCTACCATCCGGGCGGGTAATTCATTTCGGGGTCTGAGAGTGAGCTTTGGTTTTCCCAAGCACGTACAACCCAGTACGGTTTTGGTTCGATGGAAGTTAACACAGCCACTCCCGGCCCCTTCCACCACCTCTCATCAGCCATCGTGGTCTCTTTTCAGCACATCCCCCTCTCAACATTCATGCAACATATATTCATACATCATTTACATTCCTCAGACCTTTTATACAAAGGTCCGTTAAATCAAACATTCACAATCTTTGAGTTTGCCATAGTTCTTGGCCAGTATAGTTATTTTTACAGACTGGGGGAAACAGGGTGTTACACGTAAGTCATAGAGTGAGTGGTTAAATCAATCCCATTGAAGAGATAGATATGGGCACTTGTTGAGGCTTCATCATGAGAAGGGTGGCTGGAACTACCCCCTGGAGAGGGGGTTTGAGAAACCATAGATCGCTGTTGAGGAAAAGGCTAAGTAAGCACGACAGGTTGGGAATTCCCTTTGAAACGTGTGGCCACTTCATCGCGACATGGACAATCTCGAGTGTAGTGATCATCACCACAAATAAGACATGGGAATTTCGGCTTCCGTTGTGGTTGATTTTCATTAGCAGGTGGTGGGTTTTGAGCTTTGGGTTGTTCATTATTGTTCTTTTTGGTTTTGTTCTTTGTTTTCTTCTTACCTCCGGTTTATTGTGAAGGGGCAGATTGAACTGCATTCACCTCAGATATTTGAGTTCAGGGGAGGTAGAGGATGGTCCGATTGAACTGGAGGTGGATGTCGGAGCAGATCGATTAGCTGTTCCAGTCGACTGGGATGGAGATTGTGTTTTGACGGAGCAAATAATGCCATCCGCATGTGATGAAGATGGAGGTTTGGATGGATCAGTAGTGGCACGAGTAGCATTTGGGATTAACTTGTACAAAGTACCTGACTATGATTAAACCAGATCTAAGTACTGTGCCCTGGAAATGGCTTCCTCTTCTGTGACTACACCACCCATGGCAACATCGCGAGCGATTGGGGGTAACAGTGATTTAGTGAACCATTCCGCCAATAATTGGTCAGGAATGACTGCTTTGATCAACCTTCGTCGTCGTCTCCACTCATGAATATGATCGGAGATATGTACGGAGTTTGTTTGACGAAGGGAGTTCAAGAGTTTGGTACCCGTCTCATATCGAATGGGTAGTTGAAAGTGCATGAGAAAGGACATGGAAAGGGAGTTAAAATCTTGGAAAGAATCGCATAGAAGTTTGATATACCACTTGGTTGTTGAGCTCGTACGTGTTCGCTGAAAAAGACGTAAACAGATAGAGTCGTCCATTAAGGAGTTCAATGAACACCATAAATGGAAATTCATCACATGGTTATTTGGGTCTTCTCCAGGTTTACCGTCAAATTTTGGAATATCAGAAGGTAGTTTAGCCGGAATCACTGGCCATAAAGGATAATGACGTATAGGATCGTTGGCCAACTGAGACAAGTCTGGGAGATCCAGAGTAGCAAGGAATGGTAGCTGTCGGTTAACCTGAGGGTGATACTGGTGTGGCATAGAACACCAGTAGGACCATAAACTGGATTAGGTGGATAATTGTAACTGGTAGGTCCTCCTGCATACGGTTGTTGGTGACCAGAGTAGAGAGGATTCGAAGAGGGTTGAGAAACATTTGGGAGCAGAGGATAACCCTATGGGTGATGAGGATTATAATTCGGTTGAGGGGTTTGTCCATAAAGTGGATAGATAATTTGTCCATAAGGAGGATAAGGTTGTTGTTGTCCTTGAGGCTGTTTCCCCCTAGGAAATAGTGGATTTCCCAGAAAAGAAGTGTGCCAAGGATTGGGCATTGTAGACGCATTTTGTCCAGAAGGTTGATGATGGGCTCCAGTTTGAGGCTGCCCCCTAGCATGAGGTTGTCCTCCAAACAGAGGTTTCCCTCCAAACAGAGGTTTCCATCCAAACAAAGGTTTCCCTCCAAAAGGAGGTTGCCCCCCGAACGAAGGTTGCCCTCCGAAAGGAGGTTTCCCCCCAGCATGAGGTTGAGTCCCTGGAATTGGGAAACCAGACGTAAATGACTGACCAGTGCTACTTGATGGATTAGAGCCACCAAGACCAGTTCCTCCGGGTTGTTGTAAAGGTATCGAGCTTCTGGGTATAACCTGGGTAGTGTTGACAACGGAAG
Organism: Picea engelmannii; assembly: GCA_009831015.1. Lineage (NCBI taxonomy): Eukaryota > Viridiplantae > Streptophyta > Pinopsida > Pinales > Pinaceae > Picea > Picea engelmannii. The sequence continues at coordinate 10,199 of ML854251.1, forward strand.
GATTCAATGCTCTGTACCCAAGGGGAAGTGACGAAGAAGGCCTAGATGAAAGTGGTGTACCAATGGGAGCTTGGCTAACCACCACATTATCGGTGGTAATAGTCGCAACATGAGGGACCATCGTGGAATGGGCCATCTGGAGAGAAATAGTGGAACTTGGACCAATAGACTGCATGTTTGGACCAACGCACAATGTGGTTGAAATGACGATCGTACCAGTAAAATGATCTAAAGGTATGGTATAGGTAACGATGTTTCAGGTAATTGAGATATAACAGGTACATCAACACCTATGCCTAATCCGTAAAGGTCTCGCACCGTGCGAGGTGGGCTTCGAATTATATCAGTCCAAAGTGGGTCTCTGACTTGCGGGCTTGAAAGAGACCCAGTCAGGATTTCAAAAGGATCAATGACAACAAGTTCTCCGGCTGAATTCATATCTTGTAGGAATGCGGAAAGCCTCCAAAGGATTTGTAACAATCCAAAATTTTTCTAAAGAAGTAGAAACTTTCTCCTGTGAGGTTATAACATCGTGGACCTCGCTCTGTTGAGCAGAGCCCTCCATAGAATGAGGGGTTAAAGGGGTAGAATTTTCCATATTTTCTGGGGGAAGGCCCTGTACCCTACGCAAACAACGTGGAGGGTCGATGTTGGAGGAACTAAAAATTCGACGGAAAAAATCTATGGCCAACTAACGACAAAGAAACAATATACACTAATCAAATCTAGGAATCAAAGCAAGCAAACAAAACTTCTCTCAATGATCATACTAGTTGGTGATGAAATCCAACATCGCGTGATCAAGTCAAGAAGGGGATAGGATATGGTGGAACAATTATAATGGCAACCTGCTTAATGGACTTTCACCTTGGTGTAAGCTTCCACACAGTGATTGTGGATTTACCCTCCAAGGAGCCCGAGTGAGTTTGACCAATGTCTGTTCCAAGTACAATGAGACTTCCCTTCACCGTCACCTCGTGTAAGTACCTAAATATTATGGCAACTAAGGACACCAAATCGCAGTCAACCCCTGGGCGGGTACAGTCGACAATCCGGTCTGAGCGTATGAGCAGGATAACAAGTCTGAAATCATTCGAGAGAACTGAGGACAAGTGGACCGGTAGAACTCCAGAGGACTCCGAACGGATTCAGAGTTCACGAAGCACCGAGACCAAATGAAACTAGCCGAGCCTCAAGAAGAACCCTCAATATACGATCTGACCACTACAAACGTTGAACCACGGAGGGATAATCTCCGTAATTCTCTTGAATGCGACCTCGTGCATAACTCCTATGTGAGAGGGGGATCCCAGAAAGCCTATATGACAATTGGATTTTTCTCTCCCTACCGCAAGATGCTAATGTTTGTTTTGAATACTTTGGAGAATTATACTCATTACCTAATCCAAAGTGCTAATTCTAGTCTAATGTTGGTGGAGTATTCTAAAAACAAAATGTTCTAGATAAATTTTAATTAGTGTTAATTTTGTAGCTGTTCTTTACTCAAAGGGTGTATGACAATGAAACTGATGGTATTATGACTCAAATCCCAAAAAAATGCATAAGAAATGATAAGCAGTCATTTCTTTCAATGAATGCCTATTTAAGGGAAAGAGAAAGATGTTCTTTTCACCGTCAAGCAATAAGATGCAAAATCCTCCATCGATTTGTTTCTCAATCAAATCCAATGTAATGCTAAAAGCAATCCTTTCTAAAATCCAAAAACAATCATAAAAAAGTATCCTTTTGCTTTATGTGTGAATGATAATCAATCCGATATAAAACTTCCTATGTCATCTAGTTTGAAGATTCAACAAGGTTCAGAGAATTAGAAGAAAATTACACATAAACAATGCACTCTCGTTGTGATAAAACAAGAAAGACAAAGATGACAAAAATTTGCAAAAAGAAAACCAAAAGATCAAAAAGATTGAAAAAAAAAACTTGGACAAGATGACCTCAAAGATCAAATGGAAAGGTTCATAGATCTTTGAATATCCTCACGAAGGCTTCTACTTAGTCAGATAAATGAGAAGAAAACAACAAGTTAACCCTAAATCAACAAAGATAAAGAGTGACTTCAAGGCAAGGAAAGAAAAAGTCAAAATTCCAAACAAAAGATGATTGATTCTTAGAAAATGAAGTGTTGAAGGCCAAATCAAGATGAACTGAGATTCTAAAACTTCTGAGCCAATGCAAAAATCAAAAAATGAATTCAGAGAGTGAACATCCTGAAAAAAATCTCACAGAAAAGAGGTAGCGCTCTAGTGTAAAGGGCACCAGAGCGTTCCAACTCTCTGTGATAGGCCAATGGGGAGCGCTAGCACTCTGATAGCAAGGGTAGGGGAGCGTTGGGCTTTCAAAACTTAGAAAAATACCGAGAAAGTCAAAATTCCAAGCAAACTCAGTCAATCAGGGTGAGTATGATGAAAGAAAGAGGCAATCAATCAGATCTAAGAATCAGAAACAGGATGGGGAGAGAGGTCAAAGAGTGGGCAAAAGGCCAAAACAAGATCTAGGAAAGGAAACAAAAATCAGAGGTCCTCCCCAGTGGAGTCACCAATTTTTGTTACAGGTGAATCCTCGTGCGGACAAGCGGATTCCCTCTTGGTCTCTAGACTCCTAAGGCCAATACAGAAATGTGCTTAACGTGGACACTGACATCCTTTTTAGATCTAAATAAGGTAATATACGAAGAGGAAGAAGAAAGATGTGTACCTTGTTAATGACGTTTGTCCCTGCAAAGTCCAAGTTGAGCTCCAATCCTGAGCTCCTTGATAGGTCCTGTAGAACAAACAAAGGTACACCAGACTTCCTATTGTACTGAGATTATCTTAAATACAGATCTATCTACTGAAGACAAGTTCATGTGAAACAAACATAAACTTGAAAGAAACATGCCAAGCATGTATATGTATTAATGAGAACAAATGAAGAGTACTTACAATCCTTTGATGAAGGTGTAGCAACTTCTTCTAGCTCTCCTTGTCCAACCCCTTTTGCTCAAGTAATCTACACTGATTGTGCTTCAATGGAATCTCACTTATGGGATCATAAGTTTGGTGTAATTCTCAATCTCCATATATAATTTCACCATGAGGAGGCCTCCTTATATAGGCTTGGAGAGGCCTAACCACTTCAGAGATATTTGGGATAAGTTGAGGATTCCTCTCCTTCAGTTGTGGATATCCCCTAAGATCATGCCTTGACCTCAGATTCGAATCCAACCACCTTCAGATATTGAGGGGATGTTTTCCCTGATTTCCTCCAACAAACCAAAATTTGCCCAACAAAGGCCAACACTCCCTCAAAAAGGGGCACAGAGCATTGGAACACTCCCCTAGAAGAGGGGACAGAGTGCCAATGCTCCCTGACAGTATATAGGGGAGTGATCCCTTCCAAATTTGACTTTTGAGTGGATTTTTCAGTGGCAAAAGGCTTGTATTCCTTGTCAATTGATTTCTCTTCTTCAAGACTAGTCTTTGAGGTGTCTTGAGTGTTTTTATGATGTTGTTAGAGAGACGACATAGACAAGATAATGTTTGCGACACTTGCGATATTTGTAACGACGACACTAGCCATCATTGCAATGAGTGATTTTGATGTGTAACAGAAGAAAGGAAAGGTTGAACCATTAATTAGGATGGAAAAGGATATTGATGATAGGAAATTCATAATTCAGCTATCCAAGTGCACATTGAAGAATATATGAATTAGCATTAGTCCTAAATAGACCCAATTCATTCTATCATATGCCTTGGAAATATCTTGGTTCACAAGCATTTCTTGTAATTTCTTTTTTTTGATAGAGAACATTCCTTCTTTGCCTACTCACATTTCATCATTAATTTGTCTCCTTGGATGAAACCAAATTGTTATGAGGATATGGATTCATCTAGGAAGCTTTTGACCCTTAGTGCAATGATTTTTGCAATGATTTTATTGATGCAATTGCATAGTGATATGGGATTGAAGTCATTAAAAGATCTAGGAATGTTGTTTTGGGGAATTAGGGATAGAAAATTTGTGTTGAATCCTCCCAATATCTTTCATGTGGATTTGGATAATTTAACACCTCTCGGGAGGTCTTCTTCAAGAAGGTCATAGAATTCATTTTCATTTGAGGTTAAAGTTGCCCAAAACTTCCATGCTCTAGTTGTTATTAGAATTAAAAAGATTTGAATTTTGGTGAATGCCATCACATCATTTCTCAACCGCTATTAACTTTGGTGACGACCATCACATCATCTGTCAATTGCCTTTATTTTTAATTTCCTTCCCTAATCAAAGACTTAAAATTGTATTAGAAAACACCTTTAACTTCTCTTAATCCATGGAAAAGTATCATATGCATATCTATAATTTTAATTTTCAAATCATTAATTTTGTATATAAAAATTGTTTTCCTTGAATTTTATGATCTTCCATTTTCTTCCCAAAAAATCTAAAATATTTCAACAAACAAATTATTTCGAAATAAATACAAATTTAATGAACAAATTATTTCGAAAAAAATTGTTTTGTAGATACATGCAATATGAAGAGTCATTGCTTTGATCATCTTGGGATTAGATCATCTTGGGATTAAAGAAAATAAATTATGACTAATCCATTACTACCATAGGAGATGTTATTACATTTTTTTCTATAATAAAAAATAGGTAATAGAGAAAACTAGGCTAGGTAATAGAGAAAACTAAGCTCCAATAATGTATTCTCTACTTTCTTTCCATGTATAAAAGTTAATGATTGACTATATTGCATTAAATATGAACCACAATGTTATCATGTGGTAATTATGTGTTTATAAAAAAAAATAGGTAACAAAGAAAACTAAGTTCCAATAATGTATTCTCTACTAGCTTGTCATGTATAAAAGTTGATGATTGGCTATATTTCATTAAATATGACCTACAACATTATCATGTGGTAATTATGTGTCTATCTATACCTTATCTTAAAGAATGGATATATAACCTATCAAAACTATCAATAAAGACTTCCAAGTAGAGTCAAAGGCTCTCATAATGTATGCATTTAAACTATTTATATATAAATGTTGATAATCTCTTTGTTCCATAAAATATGACATGCAATCTCATTATATTTTACTTCTGGTAATTTTGCATCTATCTATATCATCAAAAATGGTTATATAACCAGTCAATAAAAATTGATAATTGAATTCTGGTTGTCAATGTAGACAGTATATGAAAGTGGAAAAGTGGTGTTGCTATAGGATATCACCATTTTTGTGTTTCCCTCCATACCCCCTTCCTAGGAGCTAGATATAACCCTCCTTAGAGAGAGTGTTCGCTTACTTGTTAAATTATTTATAGACATGTTCAAAGCAAATTGTATTAAACTTAGTAAAATATGCTTTAACTTCTTCATATCTTGCATTAAGCATGAGGATTACCATTCTTCTAATTGATTGTGAGCATTAAATCACCAAAAACCTGTAAGTTTGATATTCCTTAATATGCAACTAATTTTAGTAGGAGTTTTACAGCTAGAAGCTATGCATCATTGTTTTCCCTTGTCCTAATCTAGCTTTGAATCCAATGACATGAGAACCTTTTAGAAAAATAATTCTTCCCGTGGCATTGTTTGGGGGATTACCTTGATGAGCTCCATCAAAATACCCCCAATATCTAGACTTGGAAATAGCAACACATGAGTTAATTGTCTTAGAGGCTTGATTTTTGCATCAAATTTGAAATTTGAGAAGATAGTTTTTGCTTGGGAGGCACATTGAAAGGGAGCGATATGAATATCCTCAAAAATTCATGTGTACCTAGGTAGCCAAATTGATCTTTAAACTATCATGGATATTCTACTGGAATGGTTCATTACTACAAATCTTACAATATTCTCAAATCTCTTATTATGCAATGTTTTCTTTAGATTAAGGTTTAATATTGCTAGCTTAATGCATGAAATACTAAAATAAATTGAAATGAAAGAAGCTACGCAAATAACACACCATCCATACAAAGAATACAAGATGTACCGTAGGAAAACCCAATAAAAGTAAAACCCAACTAGAAGGTGAGGCATCTGCTTTACTCTTTTCTTCAGTTATGAAATGCAAATACAAAGAAAGGGTCACTTACTATGGAGTTTCCATGGATGTTGTGGCTAGTGTGGCTACTACATGATCTTCTACATCCTCGGTTATAACTTAGTATCCCACTCTCATATGCTTTTCTCAACTATGGAACAATAAGAATGGAACGCCTTCCTTACCTAGCAGCCTAGTACTAGCATAACACAATCGTTCTTTAAGGTTAGGGTTAGGGTTTTTTCATTCCTCAACTCCCAATTAATGTTAGGGATTTGGACCCCCTAGAATTTTCTTGATATTCCACATGTGACTACCTCCATATGTGTGAGTAATGCAAGCAAACACGACATCCACTCAATATCATGGTGGTCAATATGATAGATGAACTTCCAAGAAGCATAACTTCCACATCTGAACTTGTATTGAGGTGAAACTCACACTATTGAAAAGCTATCAATGTGTAGAACAATCTTTTAAGGCCTCAAATGACCTCTGAAAGGTTTTAGACCCTAATTTACCAAATCGGGATCTACCCCAAAACGGGCCTTGCAAGCCAATAGATCTAATGTTTCCACCCAAAAAGTACCAAAATAGATGACAAATTATATAATGATCCATTCTAGATCAGAAATACCCCATGAGACAATTAAGGGAAGTCCTTTGAAAGATTTAAGTTTTTCTTTTTGGATCCAATACTTGAGACATTCAACCACTATATATCCTTACGAGTTTCCCTTTGTTCCTATAAAAGAGTCCATTTTATCCCAACCTTCATTTGTATAGATGCAAGTTATTTGTTGATGGCCAATGTTTTCCACCTCTACTTGACATAGTCTATTGCATCTGCTTCGTTGATATCTATATGTTTTCTTAAGTATTTACCACGTAAGGGATTTGTTCCTAATTACCAACAAAATATTCGAGTCTTAAATGGAGATTTCATACTGTCTTCCACCAGCATTGAGGTTTTTATAATTTGTTTGGAAAACACATTTCTTTGTATCCTATATTTGGAGTGCAAACCCCTAGCACCAAGTTTTTGGACTAGATAAGTTCATTTTTTGTTTCTTTGATGTGAACATGCGAACATGGCTCTTTTTAAATTTGTCAATATGTGCTTCATATTTCCTCTTCTCTTGCTTCTAGTGGACTATCTTCTCTACATTATTTCAATCTTATTTCCATATAGATGAGGTCTCCAGGGAAGCTACTTGGGTTATGTTATAAATGCCTTCTCTATGAAGGGATGTTACAATTTCTTCGATGAGTTTGAAATCAACACCACTACCCATCCATGGATCCATCTCTATCCTAACCTTTATCCCATTTCCAACCCTCCAAACTAGTCAGTTCCCAAAATGTTTTTGAACGAGAATCTGGTTCTAGAGTCCATCCTTTGAAATCAATCTTTCTTTCCCAAAATGATAGATGTTTTTCATTCCCCATACACTTAGTTCTTTTGGATTTGCTATATCATGCTACTTTACTATAGGTATGCATTATTTATTCATATTCCTTGACCACATGAATCTAAATATTGTTCTCATAATTATCTCTAGTATACATTTTGGTATATATGGTGTAACAATAGAATGGGATGGCCTCTAGTCTAATTTAACAAGAATTAATCTTCCACCTCTAGATAACCATATGTTGTATTGGATCTTTATCCTCTTTTCCACCTTAGCTAGTAATCATTTCCAATCGTGTATGCCATATTCATTAGGTTTTATGAAAAACCTAGGTATTTAAATCCTTCCTAGAGGTTTGTACAATGTTAATGGAAGAGATGTATGATGTTTATGATTTGAGGCTACTAAAGCCCATTGAACCATATATAGGATTTTGCATGTTGATTGTCATTCTTATAGCTAAAAAATATAGATCTAGAATTTCTTTCAGCTTATTAAAATCTCTCCTATAGCCATCACCAAAAAGAAAAACATCATCCACAAAAAGTAAACGAGTTAGGTTTAGAGGTATTCTAATTTTTATACATTTCTAGTTGCACTTTCTTTTTGCCTCAATTATTGCTCTATTGAGACCTTCAACTATGATAAAAAAGAGAAACAAAGCCAAAATATTGCCTTGCCCGAGGCCTCTTGTAGATATGAAGAAAGGAAAGGTTGAACCATGAATTAGGATCGAAAAGGATATTGATGATAGGAAATTCATAATCCAAGTATCCAAGTGCACATGAAAGAATATATGAATTAGCATTAGTCCTAAATAGACCCAATTCATTATATCATATCCCCACAAAATATCTTGCTTCACTAGCATTGCTTGTAATTTATTTGTTTTGATAGAGAACAATCCTTCTTGGCCTAGTCCTATTTCATCATTAATTTGTCTCCTTTGATGAAACCAAATTGTTATGAGGATATGGATTCATCTAGGAAGATTTTGACCCTTAGTGCAATGATTTTTTCAATGATTTTATAGATGCAATTGCATAGTGATATGGGCTTGAAGTCATCAAAATATCTACGAATGTATTTTTGGGGAATTAGGGATATAAAAGTTGTGTTGAATCCTCCCCATATATTTTGTGTGGATTTGGATTATTTAACACCTTTCAGGAGGTCTTCTTCAAGAAGGTCATAGAATTCCAGGAAGAATTCTATCATCCAACTTTCTAGCCTAGGTCTCTTGTCCTTTTGAAAAATATGCAGGACCATTTGTAATTCTTTCTTTGATATCGATTTCATCAACTTATCATTATTCTCCTTGCCTACAAAGCTGGGAAAATATGAGGTCATCTTAACTGCCTTTTCTATATTTATTCTATCATCTTATTTATAGATTCCATCAAAATGGGCCATGCCTAACTTTGCAATATCTTTGAATGATGCACCTATTTATCCATATTCTCTTCCCATCTCCATTGTGGTGTTGACATTCAACCTATGATTAGAAAAATTATAAAAAAAAAAATTGTTTTCTCATCTTCTTCTACCAACCAGGCACATTGCTCGACTCTTTAGGCACCAAGTTGCTTCCTTATCTATCAAAAGTTTCCTCCTCTTTTGTTGTAAGGAATTTAGTTTTATTTTGTTTCTTCATCAATGTAGCTTGCATAATCTTGTTTGAAATGTCTACTATACTGGCCTCTATTTTAGTAAAGGTTTGGTCATCTTTTGATCTTTTGTCATAGGTGTAGGATGATATAATATTTTTAACCTCCTTGAGGTTGGAGCCAAATTGTATGCTTATTGATTCTCTTAAAGAGGGATCATAATTCTTCCACACTAATTTGACCTGAGTAATGAGCTCTTCTTCATGCAACTATCTAGAATTGAATTTGAAAGGACTTGAGGCCTTGCTCAATTCTTTTGTTGACTAAAGAAGGACTAGATGATGATATAATTGTAAACCCAATTCAACCCTTGTTCTATATTTGACCTGGTTTGTTATAAGTGATTAGGAAATCAAAAATCTATCTAGCCTTTTGGTCACCCTTACTTCACCTATCCTCTGATTCCCCCAATTAGGTGTTAGCCTAGTAGTTTCCACTTCTACTAGTTTAGATTCTTCCATTTTGTTAAAAAAGAAGTCAGCTAGAGGATTTGTTTTGGTGGTTGTGAAATTTAGGTCCCCTCTTAGAATTATATTAGAACTTTTTCTTGAATTACTCTCGAGATAACAACCTTTACTAGTATTCTACCCTATTCTCATAGGGTCCATATATGTTGGCTACATAATAATATACCTCCATTTCCAATGAATAGAGCTATGCTCCAATTCTTGATTAAAAAAATTGAATTCGATAACCTGAATGATCCCTTTCTCCAACGAGTTACTAGTCCCTCAAATCTGTCTTCCGAGTCTACCCTAAAAAAATCCAATCTTTCATAAATAAATTCAATTCTCCCTAAATATTAGTCCCCTATCCCATGGTTTCCTAAATTAGTATTATTCCAATCTTATAGAAATCAAGTAATATTTTGAGGGTAGAGTTTTTTGAAGGACTCCCTGGGCCCTTGATATTGAAATACATGAGTATCATGGCTCAACCTTGTTATTGGCTCAATCTACTGCAAATGAATTATATAGAGTCTTCTTCCTTCCTCATTGGATTTCCTTTCTAGCTTTGTTTTGTGCAGTTGTAAGATGATACTTCCTACCTCTAGTGAGTGATTGAACTTCTCCCCTCCCATCCTTCCTTAATTCCCCATCTATTCCTTCTTTTGATAGGGGAATAATAGGTTGTTTGCATTGAAGGGCATATATAGTCTTCTCATGAGAGGGAATTCCCTCTCTTTTAGCTATAGAGAGAGATTATAGGTTCACTTATATGTTCTCCTTGTTTTCATGGGAATGTTGAATATGATTTTGGTAATTTAAAACTTCCCCATGTCCTCCATTTGACTATTTTAACTGTTGGGTATTTTACCTATTGGGTATTTTTCAACTCTATGTTTGGGAATTTTTCCTCTCCGGTTGAGTAATATAGAGAAAAAAAAAATAGCAACCCCATTCCATGACTAAATTATGAACATATGTTCCAAAAGGCATCATTTTTGGGGAGTTTGATAAGAGATTACATTTTTTGGTATAGGACTATGGATACATTAATGTATTTTGGGACACATCCATAAAATCTTATGTTGATTCTGCAATACATTTTGAGCCTTTGGGACTTGAGCTTTGGGGAATCAAGGTCTCCATCACCTTCTTCCCCTTCCTTTGGTTAGATATTGTTGATATTGGTGTAGTGTCCAACAAAGGCTATTGAATACCCTATGCTGAAAATTCTATCATTTGATCCTTCCTCCTCCAGGATTTGTTTGTAAATTTGAGGTTACATTCTCCAGATACGTGTCCATAAGAGTGACAATGCACACATAGGAAGGGTATTCCTCTATAGTCAATTACCTAACAATAACTTTCCCCCTAACTTCCATTGAGATCTCTTTAGTTAACCCTTCATGCAAATTGACCTCCATTAATATTCATGGAATCATGCTTAGGTTTGTGTTTTTGTAACTTTCATTTGTCTAAGAAAAACCCTATGGAGTTCCCTATAACCTTGAATATATCCTCCAACCATAATTCCAAAGATAACCTTGAAATCTTGATCCATACTGGCTATATAAAGGATCTCTCCAATCTTGGATCAAAGCACGGGCTCCACATTCAGAGAGTTAGAAGAGAATTGTTCCACCGCCATCTTTGTCCAAGAATCTCATCTATGTCATCATCTGATTGAAGAATGAAATCCATACATCCTCTCAGCGATAAATGATATTCTAGTGTGTTATTAAGTAGGGGTTCCCATGGTACCCTCATTCATTCCTTCAATTCGTATTTAGATATGTATCACCCAAAGAGTTGACTTGCTAAGGATTTTCTAGCCATGTCAACCACTTGATTCATTTTGATGTCCTCGTTGAGAACCACATTGTTTTTTCTTTCTCACACTTCTTATTCCATGTACCTTTGGAAGATGGGAAGGTAACCTTCCTTTTTTCCCTAGACTCTAAATCATTACGATTTCAATTGTGTGGCTTAGACAATATTTTATCACCCAACTCTCTAACTATGATTTTATTAGATTGTAACATGCCTTTAATGGGGTTGTGGAAACAGTTCATAGAGTTGATGATTTGGGGGTCTTCCTAGAGTAAACTATTACCTATACCAACAAATGGCACACACTCAAATGGAGGATGTTGGTTTGAATGCATTCATGTGGGATCATTACTTTCTATTCCTTAGAATCATGAATCCTATACCCGACTATCTAGTTCCTTAAAGACCCCTAAATTAGATTTGTCTTGTTTATTCGAGCTAGGTTTATTTTATCTAGGTTTATTCTTCATATAGCCTCCTACCAACTCATCTTCAAGCATATATTTGATGTTGGAGTGAGCCCTTTCATACCTCCCAAGAATATTATTTACTCGTGCCCAAAACCTTCAGCTCAAAAACATGGACTTAGAGGATCTTGAACAAAAATAGAGCTTCCCCACATTAGGTCTTTAGAATAATCTAATAGTTTTCATATATGTCCATTCAAGAAAAAACTGGGACTGTACAAACCCTAGGCCTTCCTAAGTTATCCATCCTTTTGATAGGTTTATATATATATATATAACTCATTTGAAAGTTGTGATCGATCTATAAAAAAAATCTAAAAAAAAAAGATATGATTACCATAACACATCTATTGAATGCAGGCCACTTTTTTGTGAAGAAATTTTAAGCACTGACAACTTATTTGTCATTTGATAGTAGTCCATGAATTGAATAGATATAGATTTTAAATAATCTATTACAATGGTGAGTGGATGCAAACCCTAATCAAGTGCCATTACAATAGATAATCATATCTTTTTTTTTAGATTTTTTTGATAG
>ML854252.1:0-10980 GCA_009831015.1 Picea engelmannii
AATCATTTATCTATTAGAGTAGTATCTGGAAAGAGCTTGATTGCAATGCGTAGAGTAGGTATTTGAAACTTGATGGGAAGGATGACTTCTACCCCATGAACAAGATGGAATGGTGTGAGACCAGTGGCAGTTTTGACAGCTATGCAATATTCCCATAATGTGGAAAATAACATATGATTATTTTAGTTTTGTGTTTGTTGACCGTGCGTTGGAGCATGTTCTTGAGGAATTTATTGACGACTTCTACCTGTCTATTCGATTGGTGGTAGTAAGGTGAAGTGAACTCATGGGTAAATCCCAGTTTGACAGATATCTCAATGAACACTTCATACTCAAAATGTTTGCCATGATCAGACAAAAGCTATAGGGGTCTCCAAAGCGAGTAATGATGTGGTTAAATAAGAAGCGGGTCATTGTGTCAACTATGTTGTTGAATGTAGGCATGGCTTCAACCCATTTAGTGAAATAGTCGATGATGAATACAATGTACTTGTGCTCGTTACTAGATGGGGGATTGCACATCATGAAATTGATGCCCCACTTATAGAAGGGGCATGTTGTGATGACAGGATGGAGGGTAGCTAGTGGAGCTCTAGCTTTATGCACAAATACGTGATATTTGTCACAACGTTTGACTGGATGGATGCAATCATGGAATAAGGTGGTTCATAAATAACCATCTCTAACAACTTTTTGGGCCGTGGACATTCCTAAAAGTTGACCCCCACAGACGCCACTATGAAAATAGTTTAACACCTTCTTCACTTTTTCAATGGTGAGGTAGCATCGAAGGATCGTATTTTACCCCTTTCAGTAGAGGACCTCCCCAATGAAGAGGTAAAGGGAACCTTGATTTCTGATGTGGAATCTATCATCAAGGGAGAGATGAGGGATGGATTTTTGAGTGCGGAGGTACACTAGAATATCACCATACCATGGGTCATAGGATGAGATGAGAAACAAGAGTTCATATGGGAAGTCTTCATTGATGGGGACGCCACAAGAAGTAGAGGGGAGATATGAGCTTAGCTTAGAAAGGATAAGGGATATTTTTCTCTTGGGAGTGGAGAAATCTAAATTGTATTTATGTAGGATAACAATCCATCGAGTAAATTTTCCGTTGATTTGGCGGTGACTGAGAAAGCAATGCATAGGGTTAGAATCTTCCATGACCTTGGTAGTTCGAAGCAAGATGTAATGATGCATTTTTTGGACTGTTAGGGCCAGGTTTTGTTCGTGGTTGTATTTCAAAGGTGGCCTAGAGAGGATTTTTCTAATATACTAAATGATGTGTTCCTCCCCATAATCTCCTATTTTAACTAACACTCATGGAAATCAAACCTCTGAGGATGACATGTACATGATGTAATCCTTATCAAAGTTTGGGGGAATTATCATGGGGGATTTGTTAGGTGCTTCTTTAAATGAGTCAAAAGTGCTTTGGGCATGTTGATCCCAATGGAAGGGGATATCACATCATAATAAATGCAAGAAGCCATGGGCACACATGGTGTAATCAGGGACAAAGTGTCGTAGGAAGTTGGATTTTTCTTGAAGGCTTTGCAACTATCACAAATTATTTAGAGGAGGGATATCGTTAATGTCTTGGAACTCAAGGGGGTCCACTATTATTACTTATTTGGAAATGATAAAACCAAGTAGGTGTCCAATGGTTACACAAAACACATACTTGAGGGGGTTCAAACGAATATTTTATTGATGAAAACGATGAAATACAAGCTGTAAATGTTCCATATGCTCTGGCCCTTTCTTGGAATGAGCAATGATATCATCTAAGTAGGATAGGATGATATGGGTGAGATAATGGAAAGTGTATGTCATGTCCCACTGGAACATAGCACCAACATTTTTTAGACCGAATGGCATAACCTGATAAGTGATGGTGCCCCATGGGGTGGTGAAGGAATTTTTGTATTGGTTGGGATGGAAAAGATGGATTTTATTGTACCGAGAGAAGTCATCCATTAGTGAAAGGAATTCATGTCCAATGCAAGCGTTGAAAGCTTGGTCGATGAAGGGGGTGGGAAAGTTGTCCTTGGGACATGCTTCGTTGAGATCATAGAAATTGATCCATACACAAATTGTTCCTTGTTTCTTGTTAACTGGGATAGGATTGGAGACCCATGATGTGTATGCGATGGGGTATATGAACCCATATTACCATAATTTATTGATCTTTTATTTGATATCCATGGATTTTGAAGGATGAAGTGGTATTTTATTTTTGCGAATGGGGGTAACATCCAGCCATGTGTCAATGCAATGTTAAAAAATGGCAAAGTCTAATTCAAGAATTTCAGTGTATGACCAAGTGAATACGTCTCAAAATTATTGAAAGAGGGATTTTTAAGAAATGATCTCTTCAGGGGTGCATGCAGCACCAAGGGTGATTTCTTTGATGATGCTTGGTTTGAATGAGATGTCAATTTTGATGGCAGGGGAGATGTTGGCCATGTCCCCTTATTCAAAGGCATCATGAGAGGGAATTGGGTTATTGAACCAATCAACATGTCTCGAGGGAATGGAATATTTAGTTTTAATTGAACAGACCTGAGGGTTTAGGTGGTGTTGAAATTCTTCTTGGGATAAGAAGAAAGAGTGATGGTGCATGCCATCCCATGGATAATTTGGTGTTGTCATGGCCTTGATGATATCTTCATTAGAGTGGAATATGTGTGAGAACAAGGGGTCCTTAGAGGTTTAGAAAAGTTTGGGGGATGTGCTAGCACCCTGTGGGTTAGATCTCTGACTTCTTACTTCCTCTTGGGTTGACCCAAGTTCATATTTGAATAGGTTTCCAATAAAACCCTCTAAAAATATCAACCCTCCTGGTAAACCAAAAGGCAATGCCGCACATAGGGTGTACAATGCAGTCTCACCCAAGATAGATCTATGGGTGACTCCAATACCAAGATGTTTGCAGTTTAGGAACGAGTGGGGATATGGGAGTGTATTATATCTTTCTTTATGCATTAAACTTGTTCTTGATTAAAATATTTCTAAGATTCATTCATCTTTTAGCCTTATGCATGCATGCTAAAACATCTAGTTATTAATTCATTCATAAACTAATCATTGATAGAAAGTAAACATTCAAAAACCATCATGAAGAACACAAGTTTTACCATGGTTCACCCCCTCCTGGGGCTACACCCACAAATATTTGGCTTCTCTTCTCTTTTATTTAATCTGCTGCAAAATCTGGCACTGCACGCATTACATCTTCTATCATACAATCATGATGAGGTTAAGGCACCTCTATGAAGGAGACTAGATCACACTAGGATCCTCATCCTGTGATCTAACCCTCAAAATATAGCTTATTTGACTCTTCTACACCTTCAAAACTTTCAACAACAATTATCAACAATCTTTAGCCACGACCAACCTATAACATAGACTTCCTAGGTTCTTATTTATATTATTTTTTAGGCTTATAGACATTACAATCCTTATCAAAAAACCTAACCCTATTATGGTTAGGATTGTATGCCTGGGTTCCATTGTGCTTTTTCTCTTGCATGCTGTTTTTCCTTCTTTTTTTACATGATTCTTTCTTTCCATCTGTTGCGTGCACTCTAAAATTAGGTATTCCTTTCCAAAATTAGATCTTTCCCACAATAGATATTTTCTCCAAAAATAGGCATGTGCCCAAAATAACCTTCCTTCTCAAAATAGGCCCGCACCCAAAAGGCCCACAAAACTGACATGTGGCTCATCCTGAGCCACTCAGGTGGTGTGCACTCTCTGTACTACCCTATCCAAACCGTGGAACTTTTCTGCTAGTTCCATTCCTTTTTCCCTCATATGCATAACTTTTCCTGTTAGCACCTCCACTGATTACTCTGTTATCTCCTCCTGCATTAATGTTGTGACCTCTCTCTATTCCTGTGCCATACTTTTCTTCTCTTCCTCAAACTTCACAATCATCTGTGCTACTTTTTCTTGGAGGGGTTCCAATTTGACTTGTCTTTCTTGCTTCTTTGTCTACACTGTTTTCAACTCTCTTTGCGGATTCTTCATTTCTTGAGTGCCCTTCAAGCGCTCTGTGATACTCATTGTTTTCTGCCATTGCTTTAGCTATTGTATGTCAATGTTGATTCTATCCTCTTCTTTCTCCCACTATTGGACCCTTTTATCTTCTTCCAGGATAGTCCATATTTGTGTGGTTGTTGAACAACTCCTATAATTCCCTTGCTTCTTTTTCCATCTCAACTATCTCGAGTGTAGATTATTGTAATCTCCATTCTCGAACCTTGAGAGGAGTCGTATGATTGAGCCTTTATTTGAGCTCCTTAATTTCCTGCTTATATCTATCAATTGTTTGTGAGATGATGTTGATATTCTCCTCTACACTCCTCTTAGGTGCTTGCACGCTGTTCGAGAGCGATTGTATAACGCTATTAATCCTTGTTCTAGTTTATTTGTGCATCCTTTCTCCTCCTCTTTCACTAAATTTAGTTGGTTGCATGTGATTTGTATCATTTCAACGACTCCTCTACCCACCTCCAAGTTGGTTTCATCCGTGTGGGCACTAGATTTCACTTCTTTCATTACGGTGGCCTGGAGTCCGTATAGTAACTTGGTGGGTATTTTTTCCATGAAAAATCACAATTGTTCCACATTTCCCATGGGTTTCTATGTATTCTCCTGATCTAGTATGATCACTTGGCGCGTGACTATAAAGGTCTCCCTGCCTTGTAATACAATTTGTGTTGTCTCCTCTCCTTCTTTCTGAGCAGAGGGTCGTTGTGTCTTATCCTATTGCTATGCTATGGCCTATGGTGCTACTTGAATCTGTACTTGTTGTAGAGTTTCATGCACCTCAATGAGCTTGGCCATGATCTCTTCTTGTTGTGCCTCTACAATATAGACCACTTCTTCCCCCCATGTTGGACCTTGTTCACGACTAACTCCGTATCATCCTCTGTTAGGGTGATGACTGGGTATTCTATGACATACTTTCTTTTCTTGCATGCCTCTTTTTACTGTGTTGGATTCCTTATTGTTTGTGAGGGTTGTTCCCCACTTTATGTACTCGGGACCCTCTCTTCTCTAGCCTATGAAGTATCCCCCTTTTTAGTCTATGGCTAGATTCCTGTCACTGTTTTTTTTCTCCTTGGTTATTTCAGTACTATGCTGCTTCCGATTGGATGGTTCTGTGCTACAACCTTTCTAGTATTATAGGTTGGGATATTTTTTCTTGATGAGGAACCTTCTTCAACCTTGTCCTTAGGTCTGGAGGATTGTTCCATGACTAGACTTGTTGTCAGTTTTGATACTGGCAGCTACCACTGCATAGGCTAGTCTTTGACTATCCATTCCACCTCTTCCTTGGTGATGCAATAATTCATTTCTAGCCATGTCTTCTTTGGATCCCTTGTGGCCTGAATCGAAATGTGGTGCCAAGATGACTTGAACTTGGCTATCCCTTCTATCTCCTGGATTACCTCCACAAGAATGCTCCATACATTACATGTGTGTTGTTGTATTTCTTCCTGCAACATTGCAAAAACAATGTTGTTTGCTTGCAAAGTTTTGTTATCCTTGGCCTGCCAAAGGGACTCATATCTATCCACATAACATTTCACCTTCCTATCCAGGAATGTTAAGAATTTTTTCTCTTGCTATCCTGCCAATGCTATCATAATACTCAGGCAGGAGTAATGGAACTCGGTTCCATTATCCTGTGCATATCGAAAATCTACCAAAAACTGGTTCAATAAGTATGGTGCCCAGCTGAACATTACTCCTTTTGCGCACTTCTCGACTATTGCAACAAATCATGCTGGTACTTCTTATTTTTGGAATTTCCTCAATAGTTTGCAAGCCATAAGCTTGCTATTGAACCTTGTCGCATTGTCATTGATATCCTTTAACAGAATTCCCCTATTACCTGGACTGGTGCCAAACTGTGCTTTAACTAGATCTATGATTTCCTTCTTGCGCACCTTGTTATCCAAGTATTCCTCTGGCTGCAAAAAAAATGTAGATAGTCCTGTGATCTTGGAAATCAGTGCCACATCTATTTGTACTAGCCTATCCATCCACACTATGCCTTCATGTAGGTGACTAGTTGTTTAATGTAGATCTCGATGTTTTTATTGTGCCTGAAATGCGATATATCCAACAAGTTCATGATGCTAGAGTTATACAACCCCCTTATCCAGTGTGTAGGCTCCATTATTGGTTTACCCAGGGGTCCAATTTCCCCTATGTTTGATAAATAAGACTCTTCGACCAAATCTGGGAATTTGGTCATGTCACACACATCGTGGTCAGAGTATCTAAGTTTGGATACCTTTCCAAACATATAATCCAGAGTGATCATTGCGTCCAGGAGATACGGGAGTGTGATATCCATGGAGTCCCGCGCCTTTATTTTCTATCCCACAATAGATGGTCCTTTCTCTACTATGTCTGCATCCTCTTCTTCCCTCTCAAAATATTTTTTGTCAGTGATATCCTCGACCAACACTTCCTCTCCTTTGTGGGTCTATTGCGGTCCCATTGTTTCATCAAGATTCATGAGCGTCTTAGGGTTAGGGTTCAAAATACCATCCTGGTCCCCGAAAATCTTCCCTATATCACCTTGATATGATATCGATGTTTCCTCTTCAATTCATTTTGGGCTGATCAATTATGTGTTCGAGGTGGTGAAATCTTCCAACTCGAAAATGTTTTTGGGCCGTATCATTCTTTCCTTGTGCCTCTGACCCTGCCAAGTAACCCGTACATACTATCCTGGTGTGTCGAACTTCGGTTGGGTCATATTCTCTCGAATTCACACACTTGCTTCCTTATTCATAAAATTCTAGCTAGGGCACGCTCTATGTATTTTACTCTATGCTAAAAAATCGTTAGTGTTGAATAAACACATGCTTTCTTCCTTTTATAGACCCGATCGTATTTATTTTTCACTCTTTGCATGAATTTTCACTGAGTGTAATTTTTCTTGTGTGTTGTCTTTCGATATTGTCGTGCAATAATTAATGCGAGCGACTTTTTCCACACATTATTGTGGTTCAATCCACTTCTACATCTTTTTGTGTTTTTCTTCCTTTTTCTATTTTTGTATTCATTTTCTTTGCTTTTTCCCCTTTTTATTTATTTTTATCATTTCTCTGTCCTAATATTTGCTATAGTACACTATATACATGCCTTTCTCACTGCACTGTAACTTTTAGGGGTTAGTAGGTTGACTATCCTTGTACAGTTTCAGTCGACTACCGTTGATCATTTCTTTTAGTATTATTCTTCCCAAGTCTTTTAGCTATACAAATCCCCCATCTGTGATAGTATTTACTTCATATGGCCCTAGCCAATGCATTCTAAACTTATCAGGGTGTTGGAAAAATTTACTGTCATGGAGAAAGACTAGGTCTCCCTCCTTAAAACTCTTCTTTTTAATATGTCTATCATGCCAGGATTTGTCTCTTTCTTTATGTAATTCTTGGTGAAATCATACCAGAATATTTTCCTCTTCCATTTCCATTAATTGACTTAACCTATCCTATATTGCACCTCTTTCTGTCATGTTGGTAATTGCGACTATGCACAGACTGAGTACTAGAAATTCTACTGGCACCACTGCTTCTTGTCCATACACCAATATAAATGGTGTTTGTCCTATCAACTTATTACATGTGGCCCTATATTCTCATAGTACTGTTGGTATATTCAAGTCCCAATCATCCCTATTGACATTGCATATTTTAGTTAAATCATTTTCCAAAATCTTGTTGAAGGATTTGATTGTCCCATTTTCCCTGGGATGATATGGTGTACTCTTTTGGTGATAGAATTCAAAATCCTCAATCATATCTCTAATAGTATCATTGATAAAATGATTTCCCTGGTTACTCATCAGAATCCTGGGACATCCAAATCTTGTGATCGCTTGCTCAAACAAGAAGTGTGATGTTGTCTCTGCGCTACAGTCTTTGACTGGTGCTGCTTCTTCCCATATTGTTAAGTATTTACTCGCAATAATGATATACCTAGATCCTGACCTTTTTTCTGGTGGGTTAATAGGTCCCACAAAGTCTATTTCCCATTTTTCAAATACCTACAGAGTCACTTGTGGTCTTAGAGGCATATCATCCCTTTTGTTGGGTTTTCCAACCCTGTAACAGACATCACATTTCTGACAATATTCCTTGGCATCTTTATGGACTATTGGCCACCATAATCCTGTGCACAATACCTTCTGCATGGTAGATTTACCTACATAGTGTTCTACAACTATACCTTCATGATGTTGTTCCAAAATTCCGGGCCTTTCATGTTCTAATACACACCTTCTCAAAATGCTATCTGCGCCCATTTTGTATAAATGTCCTGCAATAAGTTGATAGTGTGAAGTTCTGACTACCATATTTTTCTTCTACACAGTGCTAAAATCTTGTGGCGCAACCCTTGTGCTTAAGTATTCAATAATATCAACGAAGTATTCATCAACTACCTATACTAAAAATAACTATGCATCAAGGAAGTTGTCTTCCAAGTTAGTAGGTTCTTCTCCATTAGTTACCCTTGAAAGGTGATTAGGTATTGCATTTAGCTTTCTTGGTTTGACTATCACTTCAAAATCAAATTCTAGAAATAATAATATCTATCTACATATCCTCCCCCCCAACATTGGCTTGTTGACTAGATATTTGAGGGAAGAATGGTTTGTGAACATTTTAAAGTGTTTACCTAATAAATAGAGCCTGAATTTCTGAAGTGCATATACCATGGCTAGGCCTTCTATTTATGTGGTGTTGTAGTTCTTCTCTGATTCTCATAAATTTTTGCTTGCAAGGGATATAGGATGGTCTAAGTCCCCTACACTTGGCTATGCCATAATTTATCCAAGTGCTTTGGATGATGCATCTACATGCACGTGAATTGTCTTTTCCCAATCTAGAAATACTAGTATAGGTGTTCTTACCATCTTTTGTTTTAAAGTGTCTAATCCTTGATGACAATCCTCATTCCACTGAAATATGGTGTCCTTATTTAATAGTTTCTCCTTTGGTATAGTAATATACACATACCCCTTTATAAAATTCCTGTAAAGTCTATATGTCCTAGTGTTTCTCTTAATTGGCACACTGACTTTGGTGGTGGTAAATTTACAATGACTGCAATCTTATCAGGGCCCACTAGTTAACCTTGTTTACACACTATATGTCCCAACAATATTCCAAAAGGTGTACCAAAAATTCATTTCTTGATATTCAATGATATCTGACATTGCCTACATATTTCCAACATTAGTCTTAGCACTTCTACATGGTCCTTTAACAGACTATATTCAATCCAATCATCCATATATACTTCTAAAAACTGATGTTTAATTCCTTAAAAGTAGCTATGACTACTCTTAAAAATATGGCTGGTGCATTCTTCAGCCCAAATGGAATGAATGTATATTGGTAGGATCCCTGTTCTATAAAAAAAGTAGTCTTATACCTATCTTCTGGAGCTATTTATATCCAATGGTAACCTAAGAATCCATATGTGAATGAATATGCTTCCTGGCCTCCCACATTCTCTAAGAGCTCATCTATAAAAGGGGTAGGGAAAGAGTCATGTAAGGAGGAATCATTAATTTTCCTCATATCTACATAAATGCTTATCCCCCTGTTGGCGTTTGGAAGTCACTCCTGGATTGCTAGTAGGAGCAGAGCCCGACGCCCATCAGTTTAATTTCACGATTTGTTTAAGGGTGATCAAATGGAGGAAGACTCAGAACAACATCGTGTCAACTCAGAAACCAGACCAGGCATGCATGAAAGAGTGAGGTCTTGATAAACTACAAACAGTGGGTCATAGTAAAAGGGTGAGTAGGTGGAAGACTTACGCGAGGAGGGTGCAAGGTCTGTCACAGACATCCGGTTTGCAACAGACTGAAGAAGAATGCATTTGAATACAAAATCCTTTCACATTCAAATACAAATACCAGAGGGAACGACAACGTCACAACAAATCCTTTATTGTAACAAGATGCTCTACTGTGAATCCTCAAGCATAAGACGAAAGAAAGATGGAAAAAGGAGAACTGTTTGTTATAAACCAAGAAATCTCAAACACAGAGGCATAACCAGGAAACCAGAGTATTTGCTGAAAATTTACAGTCGGGAGCTTGGCTCTACCATCAATAGATACAAAAATGGCAAAAATTCCTACATATACTCAAAACAACAACATCAGCAGAACCAAGAAGATGCATTAAAAGCTTTGCGTCTGCATGGCTTCTGACAGTCAACATCTGAAAGATCGTGCAACTTATGTCAGACGCAATCTTAATTGTTTGACAGTTCCAACGGCGAATCGACGTGCCTTAAATTCATGGCCGTGGTTTCCCATTAAGTTGAAGGAGATATCTAACCAACACCAACTGCTTCAATAACTGCTTCTTGGGATTGAGAACGGCTCATCCAACTCAGCTTCTCGGGATGGGGAAAACTTCTCACGCTACCACCTGGAACAACTGAATAGCTTGAGGGACGGGCATGGAGGCCAGCCTGGATGACATGGTGCATGAGGATGGTGGTGCCGGGCCATAAGGGTGTGGAAGTCGTGACGAGATGAGAGAAGGATGACAGAGGACGATTGATGGCGGAGGACATTAGGTGAAAGGGAGGAAGATGAGAGGAATGAAATTCGTCTATGGGTGAGAGGCTGACGTGGATAGGAGCGGGACACGTGGAAAGGGACGAGTGGGTGGTGAGAAGAAGGTAAGACCATGTGGACCAGAGAAGAGGAGGTGAATGGATGACACACGACAGCAGGGGAAAGGCGAAAGGGAAGATGAAATGACGGGAGGAGGGCCCACACTGGTTAAGCACCGGGTAGCTGAGAAGGGTGGGGCTGCACGAGCGCCATTGATCTGGGTGCCTCGATCATGGCCTTCGGAAAGCTGCATATGGAATTCTGGACCCCCCCCTCCGCTTAAAGGTAGAAAGGCGG
>ML854252.1:11035-29058 GCA_009831015.1 Picea engelmannii
GGCATGCTGATCTAGGCCGTCGGAGAGGTACGCCCCCGATTCCGGACCCCCCCCCTCGCTTAAAGGTAGAAAGGCAAGGGGGGTCCGGGATCCAACGCGTGCCGTTGATCCGGGTGCGCAAATATGGACCGCTCGGTCTTGCATGTTGTTTATAGTGGGCGCATTATTGTCCAAAACTTAGGACAAATGGGTTTTAGCCCATCCTTTCGCACTCCAACCCTCTTAACAAGAAATATCACTAACATTTGGCTCCATGGGGGATAGAGTCATCCCTGTGATGCTCTAAGAACTCCTTTGCAGACCTAGTGCCTTTGCTGTTGGGCTATGAAGTCATTTATTAGTCCGAAAAATAAAAACAAAAACAATATTTACAAAAAAAAAACAAAACGAGCCGACTGCGGCTCAAAGAAAACATTTCTTTAATAAATGCCCATTAACTGGGCCATTAAAAATTTCATTGCCTTCCAGATCCTGCAACCTGTAAGTGTTGTTTGCAAATACTTCAAGGATCTTGAAAGGCCCGAACCAGAGGGCATCAAATTTACTGTGTTTGCCCTTTTCTTGCCTGGGTGCATCCCACTTGAGAACTATATCACCCTGCTCGAACTCTTTCTTCTTGTTTTTTCTGTCAAAAGCCTGCTTGATCTTCTGCTGACGATTGTAAGCTCTGTCCAAGACCTGTTCTCTGATCTGCTGCACCTCCACCATCTGATGAATTCTTCTGAGCACATGGTTGGGTTCCCCCTCATAGTCTTGGAGGATATTTGCCACAGGCAAGGCCAGCTGAGTGGGGAAGATGACCTCAATCCCATAAACAAGTTGGAAGGGGGAGAGACCCAGGGATTTCTTTGTTGTCACTCGATCATCCCAAAGTGAAAATTTGAGATTCGAGTCCGAGGCCCTTTTATTATCCTCTAATAGCCTTTTGATAAGCTTGACTAGACTTTTATTAGAGGACTCTGCCAGTCCGTTTCCCTGAGGATAATAGGGAGTGGAGTGAATCAGTGAAATCCCAAATTGTTCACAAAATTTGATCAGAGGTTCAGACCGAAATGGGGAAGCATTTTCAGTGATAATTTTGCTCGGGCAGCCGAACCTCGCTATGATGTCCTCCAGGAAGCTGATGATTACTTTGTGGGAAGTGCTTTTGGTAGGGACAACTTCTATCCATTTAGTGAAGTAGTCGGTTGCTGTCAAAATCCATCGATGCTGGCCACTCGAGGGAGGATGGATTTCCCCGATGAAGTCCAATCCCCACTGCTGAAAGGGCACTGAGACCACTACAGGTTTCAATGGCAAGGATTTGAGTTGTTACTTTCCTGAGAATTTCTGACATTTGATGCAAGCTCTAATTTCCCTGCAAACGTTAGGAAATAAGGTGGGCCAGTAGTACCCATCTCGGAGGATCTTGTGAGCTGTGGTCTTCCAAAAATAATGGCCTCCACAGAGACCTCTATCAAAATCGTTCATAACCTTCTAGGCCTGCTGTGGGTCCAGACACATTAGTAATACCCCCTGGGGGTATTTCCAATACAAAGCTTGGCCAATAAGACAATACCTGACAGCTTTGAGCTTTAAATCTCTGGCTTTACCTTTTTCCATCCCATCAGGTGGTCTCAACTCCTGCAGAAAATACAAGATATGTTTGTACCAGGGGCACGCTGATAGTGGCACAATGCTTTGGGAACCCCTGTCGGATGTCTCGGCCTACTTATTGATAAAATTTATCTCCAAGGCTTTATAATTGGATTCAGCCATGAGCTTGGCCAAACCTTTCCCCTTTATTAACTTGGTGGGCTTAATCTCCAGGTCAAATTCTAGGATCTTGGCGATCCATTTACCTCTTCTTCCATATATGTCCAGCTGTATAAGAATATCCTTCACAGAGGTTGAAGGGACATATGCAATGATCTTTGAGTGTAAGACATAGACCCTGAAATCTTTGAGAGCTTTCACCAAGGCATAAGCCTGCTTCTCCATGATCTCGTATCGGAGCTCTGCACCTTTTAGCGCTTTGCTAAAGAAGGCAATAGGCTGCTCTTGTCCTTGATCGTTTTTCTGCAACATAACCGCTGCTACTGTGTCAAAGGAAACAAAAGAAAATATCATAAAATTTTTAGAATAATCTAGACTGATCAGCACAGGAGCCTCAGTCAATGCTTTCTTTATTTGGTCAAAAGACTTCTTGGGTTCAGAAGTCCATTTTATTTCATGGCCCTTCCTCAGCATGGCTGTGATATGTTTCACTAATTCAGCAAAATTTGAGACAAACCTCCTTAGGAAATTAATTCTTCCCAAAAATGCTTGGACCTCCTTTTTAGATCTGGGAAGTGACAGGGCCTGGATTGCCTCTACCCTGTCAGGATCAATTCTCACTCCCTCTGCTGAGACTATATGGCCTAACAACTTCCCCTCTTGCATAGCAAACAATGATTTCTTGGGATTCAGGGAAAGGCCAAACCTGCGACACTTCAGGAAAACCCTCTTCAAGTGGAAGTGGTGTTCTATATCAGTCTTGGAGAAGAATGTTATGTCATCTAGGTAAATCACCACAAACTTATCTTTTTCTCCGATGAAGGCTATGTCCATGGCTCACTGAAACGTTGCTCCTGTGTTCATCAACCCAAATGGCATCTTGGCATACATGAATGTGCCCCAAGGAGTGGTGAAGGCTGTCTTTTATCTGTCTTTAGGCATGACTGATATCTGATTATAGCCATAAAATCCATCAATCATAGATATCCTAGATGCACCAGTGACCCTCTGCAATATATGTTCCATGTTGGGCAGGGGATAATTGTCCTTCCTTGAACTCCTGTTCAGGTTCCCGAAATCGACACAGAGTCTGATTTCTCCGCTCTTCTTTCTTACTGGGACCAAATTGTCTACCCAGCTAGAGTATCTCAAGGGGACTATGATTTGGGCATCCAACAGCTTTTTCACCTCCCTCTCCATGACAGGTAGCAGCGTAGGATTTATCTGTCTCAGCTTCTGCTTGAAAGGTTTAGCCTCCTCTTTTAGTGGGATCTTGTGCTCAATGACTGACGTGTCGTATGTCTTGAGGTCTTCGTAGGTCCATGCGAATACGTCAGCGAACTCCCTCAGCAAATCGGTGTATCCGATCCTCTGTTCCTCAGTCAATCTCTTTGACAGCTTAACCAATTTGGGCTCCTCCAGTGTGCCTATGTTGCATTTAGCCGTATCAGCGTCATCACCTTTAAATCTTCCCTTCACTGCCACATCATTTCCATCGAACAATCTTTCTAATGGGATCAGACCTTTTGGTATATGATTTCTCGACAGTTGAATAATCTGATGGTCAACAACTCCCCAGGGTGGTGGTCAGGTTCCTCGTCCGGGTCCTCATCTATGTGCGACGCAGAGAAGTCATTGATGGACTGGAGGAACTTCTCAATCTCCTGATCATCTTCAAATACCTTCCAATGTTTGAAATTGTCTGGTACAGAGGGTCTGTATCTTATTTCCACCTCTAATCTATCAGCGGGCAGCACAGGGGCTTCGAACATACTAGCCGAGAAGGCTTGAAAGTCAGTTGGAGCATTTTCTTCCCGTGGAATGAAAGAGATGTTGAAAGCCAGGAAGAAACTATCAAATAGATCCCATACCTCGTTCCTATAATTATTGAGGTGAGGGTGCTTGGTCTGATAGATGCTTTTAACCTGCTAGACAATTAATTCTGCATCCTTGAACATAGCCATCTCCCTGATTCCCATTTCTTTTGCAGCCCTTAATCCCAGAACCAGAGCTTCATATTCTGCCACATTGTTGGTGACTTCAAATTCCAGCTTTTATGACAGTGATATGGTTTCCTGAGAAGGAGATTTGAATACCACCCCAGCGCCTGCACCTATACTGGAAGAAGCTCCATCAAAGAACATCTTCCAAATAGAAGTGGTTGGAGGGGGCATCCCATGATTAAGACTGAGCTGCTTTCTGATCTGTAAAGGGGTCTCAGGTTCATCAATGACCTATAATAAGCTAGATCCTAAGTCAGTGTCTAAGGAATAGATGGGATGATTAGTGGGGTTTGTTTCATCACTAACAATGTAGGCTAGCTGAGCTTCTCTGCATAATCTCCTATGTTCCCCCCCAAAGACCGGGATGGTGGAATACATGAGATCCATTTGCAACGTCCCTCCAAGTATCTTAATCCAAGACCTTGACAGCAGCATGCCAAACTCGGGGGGACATCAGCTACCACTATATCCATGACCATACTTTTCATGGGCAACTGAAACAGGGAAACTACCAAGTCCTTGATGAATCCCAAACATTGTACCCTCCTGGAGTCAAAGGAATAGAGGTCATGATAGGCTTTGGTGACTTCTAATCCTAGTTCTTCCATGATGGCTTTAGGAATGAGGTTGTGGGAGGCCCCTGAATCCATTAAGAAATTATGCAACACTTTTTCATGTATGTTCAGGGAGGTGTAGAAGGGAGGGGATGAATCATCTCTGTCTTCTACCATGGGACCTAGGACCACTGTAGGCCTTTCATCCTGGAGGCTTATGAAGTTTGTGGAAGGACTAGAGGCTTCAGATTTCAACAGGTCGAAGAAGCATTTTTTGAATTCCTCATGTTTGATCAACTCAGTGAGGGGCACAAGGATTCTGATCCTTTGGATTTCATGCTCGAAATTAAAGGAAGATGTAAGCTTTGGAATTTATCTAACTTCAGGAGCATGATTTTGAATAATAGGGGATAGAGGTTGGGCCTTCTTACCTCTGTGGTTGTTTGCTATCTCTTCAGCATGCTTCTCTGCTCTAGTGGACGACTCAGGAACATCAGGTGCTGCTACCTTCTTATCTGACCTCAGGTTATACCTGCCTCGGACACCGCCAGCTTTGTCTCCCTTGATTAGTTCATTTAGCTGACTGTTCATGAGGGATTCCTCATATGCTGACTTAGTTAAGTGGGGGAAAGGGGGAGTGACTTCTACAGAGTGGATTTTAGGCTCAGGATCATCTGTTTCTCTTTCTTCTTCGTCAGCTACAAAATTGTTCTAGAAGGGAGCCTGAATCCTTTGGTCATCTCTGTCTCTTTCCTTCTCTTTATGCATAGTTGGAGGAGCAAAATTGTTTGGTCTCCTAAAGCCTCCTTTATTTTCAGTGTTCTGAGGGCCCTTATACATCTGCCTCCTTTCAACCTTCAGTCTCTCCACCTCTTCTTTAAGAAAGTTCATGACTTGGGCCAGCTCATTTACTTGAGGATGGGGAAATGATGGGTCAGAGACGTTGGAGCCAGAAACATAGGCTTCTGATTTTCCCTTTCTTCTGTCAGTGTCGGTTCTGGTCCTCAATCTGTCAGCTGCTAACATGTTGGATTCCACTTCTACAGCTGCATCTTGCATCTGAGCTAAAGAGGTGTCTCTTCTTTCTCATAATACGAGACAAAAATCGGGGTCAAAAGCACTAGCATATGAAATTTGAGCAGAGGCTTCTGAAGGATTTATTTCTGCAAGAATCTTGTTATACATCTTATTGAATCTTTTGGAAAAGTCAGAGACTGACTCTCCTTCCTTCTTCTTCAGGGACCCAAACTCTGTCATGTAATAAATGTAATATTTTCGATCTCCCCACTGTCTCAGGAAAACATTATCCAGGGCTTCAATACCAACAATAGATCCAGGGGCCAGTCCCCTGAACCACTTCCTCACCTCACCATCCAAGCTCTGGACAAAGACTCTCATCCAGACATCTTCATTCTCAATATTCAGGTTATCTACATAACTGTAAAAAGCAGCCAAGTGCTCTTCTACAGTTATGTCTCCCTCCCCAGTGAACTTGGGCATACAGTTCAAGTAGTCTCCGACAGGGAGAGGATTCATAGGATGGGGAAGGACCAAAGGAGCGTATCTAGCAATGACTATAGCATCCATTCTGTTTTGTGGGGGATTAGCACCAGCCATAGGGATGTTGAGTGGAGGAGAACTCAGAGGAGACGGAGTGTGAACAGGTGAGGCAGGAAAAGAGGTCCTCACAGGAGATGACGGGGAAAACAGAGAGAAGTCCAAGGGACTTGAGTATACAGGTATTTCTCTCCGCGCAACAGTAGTAATCAAAGGAGGAGTGGTGAAACCTCTTGAGGGGGGAGTGACAAGGATATCTCCCTCTGATAGTATACCAAGAGGAGAAAACTCAGTAGGAACACTCCCAAAGTTCAGAAAACGGGAGACCTCAGAGGAAATATGACTAGGAAGTTGAGAATAAGAAAATGGAGTTTTCACAGAAAGGGATGGCGTATTACCTGCTTCATCGACGAAAACTTCTTTTGTAGCTCTCTTTCCCTTTCTGTGCACCGCTTCCAAGTATTCTTCTGGTATAGATAAAGGCAGGTGTGGATTAGACCTCGTGTTTCTACCTCTCGAAGCCACAGTTGATAGAAAAGGTTCTCCCCAGCGGAGTCGTCACAGTGGATTCGCTAGGTGCACAGTAGCAATCTTCAAGCTCTGATATCTGATGCACCTTCAGAAATCAATTGATCTTTGTCGTTCACACCTGTGGAATATATTCAACATCGTCCCCGACAATGGCGCCAGAAATGTTGGCGTTCAGAAGTCACTCCGGGATTGCTAGCAGGAGTAGAGCCCGACGCCCATCAGTTTAATGTCACGATTTGTTTAAGGGTGATCAAATGGAGGAAGACTCAGAACAACATCGTGTCAACTCAGAAACCAGACTAGGCATGCATGAAAGAGTGAGGTCTTGATAAACTCCAAATAGTGGGTCATAGTAAAAGGGTGAGTAGGTGGAAGACTTACGCGAGGAGGGTGCAAGGTCTGTCACAGACATCCGGTTTGCAACAGACTGAAGAAGAATGCATTTGAATACAAAATCCTTTCACATTCAAATACAAATACCAGAGGGCATGACAACGTCACAACAAATCCTTTATTGTAACAAGATGCTCTACCGTGAATCCTCAAGCATAAGACGAAAGAAAGATGGAAAAAGGAGAACTGTTTGTTATAAACCAAGAAATCTCAAACACAGAGGCATAACCAGGAAACCAGAGTATTTGCTGAAACTCTATAGTCAGGAGCTTGGCTCTACCATCGATAGATACAAAAATGGTAAAAATGCCTACATATACTCAAAACAACAACAACAGCGGAACCAAGAATATGCATTAAAAGCTTTGCATCTGCATGGCTTCTGACAGTCAACATATGAAATATCGTGCAACTTATGTCAGACGCAATCTTAATTGTTTGATAGTTCCAACGGTGAATCGACGTGCCTTAAATTCATGGCCGTGCTTTCCCATTAAGGTGAAGGATATATCTAACCACCACCAACTGCTTCAATAACTGCTTCTTGGGATTGAGAACGGCTCAACCAACTCATCTTCTCAGGATGGGGAAAACTTCTCGCGCTGCCACCTGGAACAACTGAATAGCTTGAGGGACGGGCATGGAGGCCAGCGCGGATGACACGGTGCATGAGGATGGTGGTGCCGGGCCATAAGGGTGTGGAAGTCGTGACGAGATGAGAGAAGGATGACAGAGGAAGATTGACGGCGGAGGACATCAGGTGAAAGGGAGGAAGACGGGAGGAATGAAATTCGCCTACGGGTGAGAGGCTGATGTGGACAGGAGTAGGACACGTGGCAAGGGACGAGTGGGTGGTGAGAAGAAGGTAAGACCATGCGGACCAGAGAAGAGGAGGTGAATGAATGAAACACGGCAGCAGTGGAAAGGCGGAAGGGAAGATGAAATGACAGGAGGAGGGCCCACACTGGTTAAGCACCGGGCAGATGAGAAGGGAGGGGCTGCATGAGCGTCGTTGATCTGGGCGCCTCGATCGTGGCCGTAGAAAAGCTGCATATGGAATTCCGGACCCCCCCCCCCTCCGCTTAAAGGTAGAAAGGCGGGGGGGGTCCGGAATGGTCTTCATCGCTGTTGATCTGGGTGCACTGATCTGGGCCGTCGGAGAGGTGCGCCCACGATTCCGGACCCCCCCCCCTCGCTTAAAGGTAGAAAGGCAAGGGGGGTCCGGGATCCAACGCGCGTCGTTGATCCGGGTGCGCAAATCTAGACCGCTCGGTCTTGCATGTTGTTTATCGTGGGCGCATTATCATCCAAAACTTAGGACAAATGGGTTTTAGCCCATCCTTTCGCACTCCAACCCTCTTAACAAGAAATATCGCTAACACCCCCCTTGTGGAATGATACGTTCATATTCCTCTATTGGTTCTATGATACCAACTTCCAACATTCTGTCAATTTTTTCTTTCACTTTTTGCTTATACACTGGATTCATTCTGTAGGGTATTTTCCTGATAGGTATAGCCTTAGGTTTGAGGGGTATCTTCATCTCAAATAGCTCCCTTTCCATTTCTTTCATCTCCGTGAAGGGTTTTGGAAATAGGTCACTGTATTCGCATAATAACTCTGTTATTATTTCTACTATTTTCTCATCCCAATAATCTCCAATAATTTCCATTTTAGGATTGTCGTTTGTCCCAATATTGAATTTATTAACTTTGATTACTGCAACACATACTTTTGATTCCAGATATGGACCTTCCACCTCTCGTTCTCCTTAAATATCTATAATCTGAATGTTGCACAGATCATCTTCATCTGGTGCTTCCTCTTCAACATGATAGCATGAGAGTAACTCTTTTATTCCATTTATCAACTTCAACTCTGAATCCATGTTGGGGTTCTCATGTTCAAACTAGAAGGTTACTACAAAATTCTATTGTAAGATTTTCCATTTTGTAGTGCCTCTACACATCTTCTGGTCTATATACCAGTTCCCTAGGATTCCTTCCAATGTATGGATAAAGTGATGAGGCTATTCCTCTAGTGGTTTCATCCTCCATTGTGCCTTGCACTTCTCCAAGTGTTCCACTGGTTTTCCCTGTCCATTATACGTCTACATTTTATTGCTCCCATGCTCTGCGCCAAATCTAATGCACAGTAGTCGTTTACCCTGATACTAGTCTTGAATGGTTTCTTTGTGTGCAGCCCACCATCTTGCAGGTGTTTCATTGAGTGAAATATCTAGGGATAAGAGACTATGATTTTATAGTACTTTCTCTTTATATTTTGTAAAAAATTCCTCTAAGTCATTTAATCCATGAAAACTGTGAGGTTCGCTTATCTTTGTACCAATCCATCTTACTGTGCATTCTATTCTTGCGCACCTCCTTGTGGAAACTTCATGTAATCATTGTTTCCAATTCTCCCAACATGTATCTGAGTCAAAATCACATGATTTAATGATTCTCCAGCTAAGTACCCCATCTACAGTTGGGTTAACATAATCCTCTTCTCACACGGTGGTTCGGTACAACTAGTTTATTTCCTCTAGATCCAAACAAGTGGGTTCTACAAACCTTTCTCCTTCTGATGGATCCAATGGTGCAATGAATCGATATTCCCCTAATTAAAAAGTCATTTTTCTTGTCTTTAGGTTGACTATATCTTGGTTATCAAATGCCCAATCCAATCCAATCAATTCTGGGTAAGGTGTTGTGCCAACTACTATCTCTATTACTTCAAAATATTCCATAGTGTGCACTCCATCCAAATCTGTTGTCACAACTTTAAGCCTTCCAATTGGTAATACTCTATGTTGATTTGCTAATTTCAACTAGATAAGTGAATAGACTAAGGTAGGTTCCTCCACACACTACCATGTCTTCTTAGGTAATAAATTTACTTCTGATCCTAAGTCCAATATGATATATTCCATATTGAAATCCCCAATGTTAGAATTCAGTATGAATTCTCTGCTTGTCCTTCTTCTTGTATGGATATGATTGGTTTTTTTTTGTTCCAACTTTCCTTCCACCTTGGTGTTACAATTTTATAGAATATCTTGTAAAACCTTAACAAATGATGGGTCATTCAATAACTTAACACAAGATTGAAGAAAAGTATTTATGGTACTTACTTGCTCTAGAGGTTGTCCTTCATTGGTATGGTCCATAGAAAATGGCATCCCATATATTGGTGGATTTTCAATTTGCTGTGCGACTGATGTAAATGCAACATTCAGCTTGAGAAACTCCTGTCTAGCTTCCTTAAATGTTTCATTTTCCTTCTATGTGTCAAATTTCTTCCATGGTTCAATATTCTTCTTAACCCATTGGTATTGCACTAGATCTTGTTTTACTACATCATTTCCTGTTTTGGATCATCCTCGAGTGACTATATTTATGTTTCTTCCATCATCCCTGGCTTCTGCAAAAATTCACTGGACATTATGGTTTTTCTAGTTCCTTTTTTTCTTGGATCTTCCCCAAGAGTGTCAGACAATATTCTGTGTCATGATTTGCTGCGTGACACTACATAAATGTTGCTCGTGGGAGTGGAAATTCCCTTGCATAATGTCCTGATTGTTGGCAATTTTGGTACACTACTGGTCCTCTGCCTTGCCCAAATACTCCTCTGCCTTGTCCTCCACCTCTATATCCACCTCGATCTCCTTGTGGCACATTGTATTGAGGTACCTAGTTATATTGCGTGGGGTTATACCAAGGCTGCACATTATTATTCTACAGCTGCAGAATGTTGTACTGCTACTGCATATTATTGTATGGTGGTGGTACCTAGTTTAAATGAGGTGTATCTTGTCCTATAATCATTTCTTATTCCACCCTATAAGTATCTAAAGTTCTTTCTCTCATTGGATCCATCATCCTACAATCTTTATCATCGCGACCCACTGACTTTCAAAAATTGCGATATGAATTTTTTGGTAATGTCTTATATTTTTTCATCATTGGACAATGATATGGATCATGCCCATGTGTCTCATAAATATCACACCATGGTCCTCCTATTGGCAATGGGTTTGTCACCCCTGTCTCCATATACTACGTAAAAGTTGGACATTTGTTCTTATGGCATCCTTTTGTCCTGCATAGGGTACACCAAACAACTTCTCTTTTCTCTTTACCCTTATTTTGGTTAAGTTGAAATGTTAGATTATTCAAATCCTCCTTCAACTCCTCTATTGGTGGATCTATTTACTGATACAGGTTCTCTTCCAGTTTTAAGGCTGCTTGCAGAGCCTCTGCCTGAGTTTGGAACTTCTACTATCTTAATGGGTATTTCAAATGTGGTAACAATGATCAATCTCTGTGGGAGTTCACAAATAAATGGGGGTTCATAAATAAATGCATGTGTTGCATGTCAGTCATTTCATATTTCAACTTAACTTTTAGACGCTTAAACCTATGATCAATATCCCAAACAGAATCACTTGGTTTCTTCCCGATTTCAATCATTTCATTCATATACTGGTCTTCTGAGCTGGGCTTCTGAAATTCATTTATCAGTAGTTTTTTCACACCTGTGATAGTCTTTGTTACTCTTGGTGGAATGTTTACATCTCGACTCATGTACTAGTCCAATGTGCGATCTCTCAGTGTGATTTTTGAATGCTCAAGATTTGTGTCCTCATTTGTGATCTTCTTTTCTTCCCAAATCTTCTCACAGATGAATAGGTTATTTTCAGGGTCCTCTGATTCTTCTCCTCGAAATTATGGTAACCTGATCGTGGGATCATATCCTGCCATTTTAAACTATGTTGAACTACTACCTACGTGCGGTGTAGATATTTCACTGTTACTTCCTGAAATTGATCTTCCATTTGCACCTCCTTGATTGGATCCCTATCCATTTTCTTTTCTTCCACTAAATTTTGATTATCTAAATGTTGATGTTCTTTCTAGTGTGTTAGTCGCACATGGGGTTGTAGGTTCCACACTGATGGTGATATGGATTGGAGTTCTTCCTTCTGTTCTTTCCATTGGACCTCCTTTTTTCCTTTCATATGTTGCACGTAGTATTTACTCAATATGATCCACAGTATAGAGATCCTATACCTCTTCTTCATCACTTTCCAATCCCTCTCTATCAGCTATGGCTCTCTTCTTGTTATTCATATTATATTGGTAGGGTACTCCATTGCGTGTCTTTTTAGATTTTTCCATTATCTACTTTATATGGTCTTCGTCCATCATGATTGGGTCCATAGCCTCTTTATTATTTCCCTTATCCATCTCTTCCTCCATTTATCAGCTTCCTGTCAGTGTTTCCCCCCTTCCTCCATGCACGCAGGGAAGTCTAGCTATCTGATTCCATGGTAATCTCACTGTTGTTATACAATACAATATTGATTGAAGTATACAATGATCTGTTGTACCTACCTTTGGGTCCCTTTAAAGAATATTTATCTTCTGTAGTGTAAGACTTTGTGGTATCTACTGAAAATTCAGTGATAAACCCTACAACAATAATGTCAAACCATAAATCTACTACGTGCATGAATTTGTTACTAACTTGTTGTAACTGCGCGATGTCCACAAGGTTCCACTCCAGTTATCTAATTCGATTTGTAGGGTGGCTATCTTTTAACCTCAATAACCACTCCCGCAACAAATGTGGGAAATCACAGAAAAATGCCTCATGCAGGTCGCTAAACACGTATTTGTCGAGATATTTGCACGGTGTTAACTTGGGGTTTCTGTTATCCTTCTACACAAACTCAAGTTCCTTTTTTTTCAACCATCTTTTGATCTCCTCCTTTGTTGGATTCCATGGCTTGAAAATTCCCTTCTATAGTTTCATTCTCTATGCATTTCTTCGATGGATCTCATCCACTCAATCCCTTGTGATGAAAACCCCCACCACCTCCAGGGGATCGCGTGACCTCCCAGTCTAGGATCATTCACAATAGGGAGTTGGATTAACTCTTAGGTTCTCTCTAAACCCTAAAAAATATGTGCCAAATTCCTTCTTCCCTTTCCCTGTGCGCAAATTCAAGTTTGCGAGGTTCTTATCCAGTCTGTGGATAAATCCACATGACCTTGGGCCAAGTCTGTGGGCTAAATATCTTAAATAGTAGGAACTCCGCCACTTCATAGCTCCGGGCTTCAAAAGTTCCTACTATAATATACAACAAGCTTATTGAATGTTTAATTCATGAATAAATGAACTATGGTGGAGATCAATGACTCTTAATGTATACCGAGATCTATCATTCATAGATATTTCTGGACCTCAGGCTTCGGGAGTCTTCCCTCCTCCAACCCACAATAACCATGAACTAGTGAACTCCAAACTCATGGATCAAATGGTTAGCACTCACCTCAGATCAATGGTTGAATTTTAATCTGCACCCAGGGCTTCAAAGCTTTCCACAACACAACACCTAAAATCCTCTGGAGTGCCAAACTGGCAAACTCATGAAGGGGTCTCAATCAACGGTCCACATGTCCTTACAATTGGGTGGTATGGATCCACTCTAGGCTTCGTGCATTTGAGGGTCTTCATAATATCAAAATCCAATATCACCAAATGTTGAATGGGAAAAGGCTAGATCCATTATCCACATTTCCTTCTCAACCGACGGTTGAGATCTACTTTGGCCTTTGGAAGTTCTCAACTCAAAACTCTTTACACCTCCCTTTCCCCTGGACTTCTGGACTTCCAAATAGCTAGCAATATTTTGACACGTGGCCCTAACGCCAATGATCAATATTCTCTTCAACCTTCAGAGCTTCAGGAAACTTGCATGCTCCTGCAACCACACCTTAAATCTTCTAGATAGCCAGTATTCTAAATCATGCTTGATATGTGGAAACGCGTCCTGGCCAATGGATGGTCTAGATTAACTTCAGATCTTGGGACTTTAGGAAATATTTTTCCTCTAAAACACTTACCCAAAAAATTCTAAACTCATGAAGTATGAAGGAATTCAAGGGTTATCACCAACGTACCTTCTCTAGATTTGATGATCACGAAAGATATTGGTTCCCTCTGAATGGATCTTGTCTGCTCGTCCTCCAAACAAAAGGAATTATTTCTTTCAAGAGTTAAATCTCGATACCCTTCTTGAGATTTTTCAACATCAAAGGACTTAGGCTTGGGTGCCGACCTTGTGCTACTTCTCCTGATCTTTAGACTTAGAAAATCTCCCACGCACTCCTTGCGCTTGCTCACCTTGAGACTTTTTCTACACTTCACTAAGTGTTGGTCCTGTGTACACCTTGCACATGTCTTACCTTTGAAATTTTATACTTAGTCGAGTATATGTGCACTCCTTGCACTCACTCTATGAAATTCACTCTATCTCTCCTGAGCTATTGAGTCTGAAAACGACTCTGCCTTCACACTCCTTGCACCAGGATTTCAGAAGAGAAATAATTGAAACTTGTAGAACATCAAATGTTCATTCAATTAACCATGAAATGCACACACAAACATATAAACATAGAAAATATATAGTATAAAATTACCCAATTAATTCATATGTATGCAAACTAAGGGTTTGGAAGCAATCCTCCTCTTTTTTATTACTTCAACAAAACATTTACAAAGAGTTCTTGCAACTCTCAACTTCTCTTCAAAAAAATAACAAATAAAGTTCAACAACAAATAAAAATTCTCAACAACCTCTTTTAGGCATAGATTACATACATTTATACATGGAGGGGCTTATTGAGCCTTCCTTCCGACTACTCTATTTCTTTCACATCATAATTAAATCATTCTACCACTAAGGATTATTACAATAAATGGATAATTACAACCTAGATATGAGTCGATGCTCAATATTTGTACAATCCTATAGCTAATTAAGGCAATTGCAATCTCCTGTGATCTCGAAAATGGCTCAAGCCTCAAAACATTAAAGGATTTTAATTTCAATACATTCAAAACATTAAATGACACACTCCCCTTGGGATGAAAAACAGATTGAATGCATGCGCTGGATGTTGAGCTGTCCTCCACTTGGCCTCATTGAAAGTTGATGATGATTCTCCTGCATCATACTCCTCTAGACAAAAAGATTCATGGACTCCTGTCCATGAGCTCTTGCACTGTATTTCCATGCTTCTGGATATCAGTCTCAGTTATCCAACTGACATCTTCTATTGGATGATCTTTCCACTTAACCAGATAGTCATAATTAATTTTTCTTTTAGTATTCTTAGCAATCCTTTGATCTAAAATATTCTCTATCTGTGGCTTCTCTGCTATGGGAATCTATCACTTCCAATGAATATCCTCCTAACCATCTGTCCTTTCTATATCATCTATCCTATAAGGGCATAAGTCTGCTACATTAAATATTGGTGATATTCCAATGTCCTTGGGCAACTCAATGTCATAAGCATTTGCAACAAATTTTCTAAGGATCTTACAAGGTCCTATATTTTTCATCATAAGCTTGTTATATTTCCCTTTTGGAAATATTTCCTTCCTCAGATGTGCTAAGACTTGATCCCCAATTTCAAAATTTACCTCTCTTCTTCTATGTTTTATTCGACTCTTATATCTTTGGTTGCTTTCCTATAGCTGTCCCTTGATCTGATCATGCAACTTCTGCATTTCTGCAGGAAAATCCTCCACCCCCGCACTTCAAAATTCATCTTTCCCCAAGTCTCTTAACTCTGAAATTCCTCTTGGATTCATTCCATATACTATCTGTAATGTACTCTTACCAGTACTCCTATTTGGTGAGTCATTATATGCAAACTCTTTTTGGGGAAGAATTTGATCGCACTGGAAGTTATGTTCAGTGACCAAAATTATTAACAAATTCCCTAAACTTCAATTCACCACCTCAGTATGTCCATCTGTCTGAGTATGCTATGTTGACCTGAAAGACAAACATTTCCCCAAATTCTTCCACAAGGTCCTCCAAAAGTGTCCCACAAATTTAGTATCTTTGTCTGAAATTATGCTTTTGGGCAACCCATGCAATCTCACAATTTCCTTGAAAAACAAATTCACCCTATGAGTAGCATCACTGGTTTTGTGACATGGTATGAAATGTTCCATTTTCAAAAATCTATCAACCACCAAAAATATTGAATCATTTCCTCTCTATATTCCTGACAATCCTAGAACAAAATCCATACTTATAACATCCCACAACCTGTTTGGAATAGGAAATGGTTGATACAATCTAGTGTTCTATTGCTTTCCTTTGGAATATTGGCATATTCTGCATCTGTCCATGAACTTCTTCACATCAGACCTAATTCTTGGCCAAAGATATGAAGAACTCAACTATGCATATGTTTTATCATGGCCAAAGAGTCCATCCAAACGTCCATTATGTTTCTCTTTTAGAAAATTGTCCCTCATTTAACATTTTGAGATACAAAACTGACTTCCTTTGAATAAAAATCCACCTTGGATAAGATAATCCATCCATTGATTCATGTCCCTTAACAAAGGGTTCTCACATGCTTCATAAGCCTCCTTGAAATTAGGGTCTTCTTGATACATCTCATTGAGGTGTTCAAACCCCAATGTATCCACTTCAAATTCCTGCAAGATCAAACATCTACTCAAAGAATCTGCAACTTTGTTAGTGCTTCCACTAATATTCTTAATAACAAAAGTAAAATTTTGCATGAATTCTATCCATTTGGCATGTCTCTGGTTCAATTTCTCTTGTCTAGTTATAAACTACAAAGCCTAATTGTCAGTATATAAAACAAACTTCTTCGGGATAAGATAATGCCTCCATTTTTTCAAAGATTGTATTAAAACATAAAGCTCCTTGTCATATGTGGAATACTTCCTCTTAACATCATTCAACTTCTCACTGAAATAAGCAACATGCTTATTGTCTTGACTTAAAACTGCGCCAATGGACACTCCACTAGCATCACATTTTACCTGAAAAGTATTCTTAAAATATGGTATAACTAAAATAGGTTGTTCTATTATCTTTGTCTTTAACACTCTAAATCCATTCTCAGCCTCTTCCATCCAATTAAAATATTTATTCACTTTCTTTATGGTGTCCAATATAGGTTCATAAATACTACTGAAATTCCTAATGAATTTCTTGTAAAAACTCGCCAACCCATGAAAAATTCTTACTTCGAACACACTTCTTGGAGAAGGCCAATATCTTATTTCCCTCACCTTTTTTGGATCCATCTTCAATTCATTTGAAGAGATTACAAACCCCAAATATACAAGTTTTGTTTTCATAAAACAACATTTCTTCAAATTCACCAACAAATTCTTCTGCTGCAACCTCCTCAACACCATCTTCAAATGTCTCAAATGTTCCTCTTTAGTCTTACTGAAGATTATAATGTAATATAAATAAAAAATCACAAAATTACCAATAAAGTCTTTGATTACTTCATTCATCAACCTCATAAATGTACTCGGGGAATTTGTTAAGACAAACAACATAACAAGCCATTGATACAATCCTTCATTTGTTTTGAATTCTATCTTCCATTCATCTCCCTCTCTCATCCTTATATGATGATAACCACTCTTCAATTCTATCGTATAAAAATAACTAGATCTAGTCAAGCAATCCATTAAAACATCCATTCTAGGTAAGGAAAATCTATACCTAATGGTTAAATTGTTGATGGCTCTAGAATCTGTGCACATTCTCCAACCTCCATCCTTCTTTGGACTCAATACAGTTGGTACTGTGCACAAGATCAAACATTCCATGATCAAACCTTTATCAAATAAATTTGGAATTGATTATTGACCTCTTCATTCTCTCGAGGGGTCAATATGTATACTTCTTTATTTGGAAAACTTGTTCCTGGAATAAGGTCAATATCGTGAATGATAATCCCGATGGGTGGTAAAGAGTGAGGTAATTCATCCACCACAATATAAAAAAACTTATCCAATAAATATTGGACTTCTATAGGTAAATCATTCATAGAAGTGCTTGTGAGAATCACTCTCGACTTACCTACAACAACAAACTGTAATTTCTAGTCTTTCTTGACTTCTTTCAAGAGTTCCTTCCCACTCATGAGAAGTATACTAGGACTAAATTCCACATTGACTCCTTTATATTATATTGGAAGCAACATATGTTTACACCCATTCTTCTCAAGGGTATAAGTGTTCTTACTCCCATCATTTATGGCATTCCTATCATATTGCCACGGTCTTCCCAATAGAACATGACAAACATCCATGAGTATAACATCACAAAGAACTTCATACTTATAACCACCTATTTTAAACTCAA